>VVHJ01034915.1:9480-32287 GCA_015107715.1 Tylochromis polylepis
TATTTTTCAGAAAAAAAAAAAAAGAAAAAAAAAAAAAAAAAAGGAAAAAAAAAAAAAACAAACAAAAAAAAAAAAAAAAACCTGAAAATCCATAACAGTGTGACTCAGCACAAAGTTCAGGACAGAGCTCAATCAACAGCCTCAACAAGACAAATAACATTTTATTTCTTACAGCCCACTTTAGTTTTTTCATGATTATCACTTAAATAGTCAGGTGTTTTTCCCCATGTTGTGCTTACATGCTGTGATCACGTATATGCGATCTATTTTCTGTCCTTGATTTGTCAAGATAATTGGTAGATTTGGTACTTTCTGTACCTTTTATGTACTTGAAAGTTGATTAATCCTTTTTCTCTAATTTGGTCTTACTTGTTTTTTTGTTTAAAAAAAGTACATTAGAGGCTATCCCTGCAATGTTATTGTGATACAAAAATGCTACAGATTCGCTTCGCTCTCCTGTTCGGTCGCTCTGCATGTGGTAAATCAGACAGTGCAACTACGTCAGTTTGAATAACTGGAAGGAAAAAAATCTTTCCTTCGCAGACTTTGTTATCATAACTTTAATCCTGGCTTCATCCTGTTGGGTCTTTGCTATGTTTACAGCATTTTATGATCTGACACTTGACCCTTTTATGTACTTTACTGCCATGCAGACAGGACGAGACCCCCACCCCACCTCACCCCACCTCCTCCCACCTCCTCCTCGATTGCTTTCCCAGGAACTCTAAAGAGCAGCTGCTGCCCTGATCCCAGGTCAGTTTATAGTTGGGGTTTTTTTGTGACCACTGGCAACTGAGACATAAACTGAACTCAGAGCAGCTCTGTCCCTTACACGTGTAAGGGACACATGCATTATTTCCCAACATGGAGGTCAATAAAACTGAGCCAAGGGTCACAGATATCAACATTGTCACAACAGCAGATGAAAAATGTTGGGAAATGGTGTTGGTTGATTTTTCCAAATGTGTACTGCATGACAAATGTTTACATGTAGTCTGAGCTGCATACAGGGATGGATCTGCAGGCAGTGAGTAAAATATGACACCGATATGATTAAGAAGAGCATTTTTATATAATTGGTGTTGCAAATCTCCTTAAACATGTGCTTCACTGCTCGCTCTACCAAAAAGAAACCTAAAATCATGTCTGGCCTTTTAAAGAAGCTTTGATCAGTAAGCTGATTACATGACAAAAGTACATTATTTATGTGACAACCTTTGTGAGGAATAAAATATCCCATGTGTTTTAACAGACTTATCCATCTATCCAGAGATTTGGAAGTTGGGATTGCCCGTCCTCCTCCTCCTCCTCCTCTTTCGCTGGAGTGTCACTATTTAACTAGATGTGAGCACCTTATGCTAACTCGAGTTTTTACTAGAAACCTAATCCAAGTGGAACACCACCACAAGAATCTCGACTGATAAACATGTCACCTTGCTATTTCTTATGAGCAATGAATCGTGGCTGGCTTTCCTTGTGTGTCTGTGGGTGCATGTGTATCCTCCCCCACGCTCCCATCAGCATGACAGAGTCCAGCTGCTTACAAGTGCTGATACAGAGGTTCTTTAGACCAAGAAAACAAAACACACAACCCACAACAAAGAGGCATTTGTGAACCGTGCCTTCTTAAGTACTAATCACACCTCTGACCTTTATGAAAACTGCAAATAGATTCAAAGTTGATACCAATTTGAGTCTAAAACCTAACCTACTGTACATTAAACCATATATATCCCTATAATAACCTGCTCTCTGGGTGATTGCAGCAATGGAGTACTGAATTTACCCTCCTGCGTTTTATTTTATTTTATAATATTTTCATTTCAATTATATTTCTTATACTTGAGCAGTATCGTGCCAAAATTAGTCCACATACTGTAGTTCTTAGATTCAGGATCCCTTCTTTGACCTCCGAGCAGCATTTTCTAACCTGACATGAGTTTGAGCACTTGTGCACCTCCTCAGTTTGTTTGTTTGAGGTCTATTTGGCAACTTTAATAAGACGAAAACATAAGAAATAGAAGAATTTTGATTTGTACGTCATTATTTAAACAATTTTATTATTACTTGGGCTACTTTATATTCTTATTCGTGTTTATTAAAGTAATAAAAACAAGCCTGAACAGGTGAAATCCATCATTTTGACACAGTTTTCGGTGTTTGTATTGCTATTTCTGACCAATTTTACAGCTTCCCGTGTTCATCACAGACTATAAGCATGCCATTATTAGCAGTGAATGCCTCCGTTTGTTTTTTATCCGTGTCATTACCTTGTAGGAGTGATGATAGTGCCAGGACATGTCGTCCTCCTCTGACGCGTAATCCACCAGCACTTTACTCTTGGTTTTCTTAAACATATCTCCACTTGTCGCTGAAACGGACCGTGTCGGTCCTAGACAGGAAAAAAAAAAAAAAAAAGTTGTATGAGAAACTCTTAAGTTGACCCGGCACTGTCCTGCGTCGCTTCGTCCCTCTTTTCTTGGTAACTCTTTCAGCGACGCATCACCGAAGCCTTTGAACTCTTTCGGTGGAGACAGCTTTCTCCGTTAGGAGCTCATTCATAGAGGTGCCAGGAGCTGGATGACGCTCGCGATTCGTTTCGTAATAGTTTGTCGTGTGTTTCGTGCGTTTTTACGCAGTCTGCGCGACCACCTGGAGCTCAAGCGCTCGCTCCTCCCATATCCCCCTGCTCCTCCGGCTTCTTGAAGTTGCCATGGAAGACAGAGGAAGAGGTCATACGTTTCATCTCCAACCAATAACAACGCAACTCACCCATTAATGAAGAGGAAATTCACAAGTATACGCCAAGAATAGCTGTTCTCACTCTCTCCCTTTTTTTTAAATCTCTTACCAGGAAGTCAAAATAGATAAATAGTGACATCAGTCTGTTTTGTATTTGAATTAAAGGCGCAGGAAAAAAAAGTGTCAAAACTATTAGCTTCAACATGTTCGTGTATGTTGCTGCGTTGTTATTTCTGAAGTGGTACCAGTCATAATTTATCTGTCTTTGGGGACATTAATTCATAACATTTTAATGGTCTTTATATTTTTTTTAAAAAAATGTGTTTTAAAAGTCGCATATGTAAAATTGTAAGCTGAAGAAAGTAACCAAGACTAACATTTATATGTGTATGTGTCTCGTATAAAGACGCACCAACATTTAATACAGTCTAGAGTAATTATTCGAGAAACACTGGACCTGCCTGTTGTGTCACATTTGCTGTCTTATCATTGTGGCATTGTGTTTCTATAATCTGGTTCTCATTTGCACTAAGACTCACTGAAAGACTGAGAAAAGGATAAGATTATTGTGGTGTGTGTGTTTGTGGTGTTTCAATCAAGTACCAAACGACTTGTGACACATGCACTATTTTCACTTGTAAGAGCACATAGTATTCTTTAATTTTCAAATATTTAGTTTAACATTGCACTTTACTTGTCTTTTTAAAGAATCACCAATCCCTCACATGTCTTTGGATTGTAGAAGAAATCCATGTTACCAGGAAGGAACCCACGCAAACATGCAAATTCAACACAGAGAGACCCCAGCCTGCATTTGAACCCAAGACCCTCTTCTTGCTAAGCAGTGACACCGCTAACCACCAGACTGCTGTGCTGTCCCGAGCTTTTGTTTTTATGTTTTAGCGTCTGCAACAAAGCAATTTCCCCCCTGGGATCAATAAAGTATTATATTTCTGATGACCACACAGAAAGAAAGAAAAATAAAATAACAACAACAACAATGTACTTCTGGGGCATAGCTGTGATCCAGACCCTGTTTGATTTTTGTTTTTTCTCAGAGCCATTGTTTAAATATTTTTAGCCATTCAGTTTCAGATCAGAGTGTCTCTTGTGTTGAGATGTGTTGAACTGTTCAAAGGGTTTTTTTTCTCTTGACTATTAGCAGCTAAACTTCAAATAAAAAATATCCTTGACAAGAAAAAAACATGGACAAAATCTTTAAGAATCTGATCTCATGTTTACTATAGACAGCGACTGCTGGGTTAAGCATGAGCCACTGTGTATTCATTTAAAACTCTCTCTTTCAAAGACCTCTGGTGCCCGGGGAAACAAATGACACATTATGCTGGTGGGCTGGCCTCTTAAAATAGCTGCAGTTTAGCTTAGCTGTAGCTTAAGACCATTCACCTGATTCAAAGATCCGTAAATTCCTGTCTCAATGCCTCATTATACAGTAAGCCAGCTGGAAATGCAAGCCAGGTTGTAAGACAGAAAAACTAATGTTATTTTTGTTGGGTTTTTTTAGAAAAGCACACACATACGGAGTGAGTGTTTTTGAGAGTTTTATGGGTGTTTCTAATGCCTGGAAAAGTGCATGTTTTTGGTCACAGGTGTTTTAACCCAAACAAGCTGTTATTCAACTCTGCACTGAGGGTGTGTTCTGAATTCATTAGTGTGGTAATTTTACTACTTCAGCCACAATAAGGTGCAAAACAGAAACATTACACGGCCGACACCGAAAACAATGTTACATCACAGACAAATGTCCCCAAATAACCTGTTTCATTTTATTCTATTACTCGTATATAAAGTTTAGTGTCAGCTGACGTAAGCCACGACTGGCCGTCAGGATCCATCTTCAGTTAGGTCAGTGACCTTTGATAATAAAGATAATCACAGGGTCAACTGTTCACCTGAGACCATTTCTTGGAAATGCATCAACACATTCTTACTGTATCAGCACAGAGGTTATTTACGGGCGAGGTGGCCCTGATGCAAACAGGCACATCCCTAATCAATCCCCTTAACTGTCTTTACCCACACTCAATTAACAGTTCCCCCAAATTAGAAATTCAAAGGATGGAGTGACGCGTGTTCTTTCATACTTTACTGGGACCTCCTGATTGAGATCTGTGCATCTTTGTGTTCCCTTTATTTATGAAAAAATGATGTTTTTACCATTTAAAAAACAACATTTTTAAGCTGAAACCCATTCGAAAGAGTAATTCTTCTTCTCAGTGATGCTTTCTTGTTTAGACATTTATGACAGCATCATAATTTTAACTCAGACAGTGAAGTTCTTGTATTTAAGTTGTCAAGGCTGGAGTACAAACTAGTGGGAAACAGAATGCATCCGTCAGTGAATTACAATCCTGTATACACTGAATTTACCTGACGCTTTAGACAGCAGCTACAGTGTTTACTAATACTGAGTGTCTAATATCGAATAGACTTTTATTGTTTCAGCAAAAATAACAGTGAATGTTACAATCCAGCCTCTCCTGTGGTCACTGACAGGAACATGACAACAATAATACTGTTTAACTGACACACTTACAATTCATTCAGTGAGAAGTGGTTAAAGGTAAAGTATTATAGTTACTAGAAACTAATTGCTTATGTTGTGGTAACAATACCCTTTAGTGGGCTAACTGGGGCTGTACATAGTCGCGTATGCGTCAGCTGCCCTGATTGTTGAGATAGCGGCTCAGGTCTGATCAGCCGTGGCGGGACACAATGGGGATTATCTGGCCTGCTTTTAACGTTTGACATGGACACACACGTACAGTAGGGCTTAAACAGGAGATTTGGGCCATTGTAGTGCTTGTTGCACATGCTTAACCTGTTAATTGTTTACCTGTGCTTCATTAATACACTAAGACAATTACATGTGGTTTAAAAAGTGATGCAGCACTGACGTTGCAGCTTCTTGTCATTTTAATGCTGTTTTAATAACCTCTCTGTACTACTGAGAGAATGGAAGTCTTGTAGCAGGGTATTTTGGTGTCATACAGGTGAAAGCTTTGGTTTTGTTACCTTTGACCATCTTCATTTCATCATTTTGGCTTCAACAAAGGGGAAAAGCTTTAAAAGTAAATGACATGCTCTCTTTCCAACAGAGGATGACACACAGACAAAGTCAGCAACTATTAAGTGAGTGTAATGCAGAATTTTGCAGTTAAAGAGCTGAACTTTTCTCTCAGGAACTGGCAGAGAACAGAAACATGATTTCAAATGATCAACAATGTTGCCTCATAATGTTTAATCATTAAATAAGCAACACTTAAACTTAGTTGACTTAAATAACTATGTCAGTGTCATCTTTGCAACTTATTTCTGCTACCATCGTGTGGTCAAAATTCAACCATTCTGGGTTTACTTGAAACAAAGAAAAGGAAAGTACTCATAATCCAAAGTTTCTTGATTTTTAATAGCTTTTAAGTAACAAACCAAAGCTGTAATTTTAGTCATTCATACTCGTTGAGAGATTTTAATGATGAATCAGCCAGGAGAAAGACCATAGAAGAGGTTCATGGATGTGGTGAAAGAGGACATACAGAGGGTTGGTGGGACAGAGGAGGATTCTAGGGATAGGGTGCAATGGACGATCCACTGCCGCAAACCCCTAAAAGGGAGCAGCTGAAAGAAGGAAAAGAAGAAGATTAAATAGCAAAAATGGCTTTTGACACTGTGGATTATGCAATGTTAAAGCAAAAAAAAAAAACCAAAAAACACAGGGATCAGTTCTAGGACCGCTCCTATTGGAATGTCAAAAATGCAATTTTTTTTTTTATGTGTATCACTGTGCTCACAGCTACAAGCCTAAGTTAGTATCCCAGAACAAATAGTGAGGAGTTTTAATTGGTGAAAGTGTCAGTTTTATTTTTCAAGGTAAAGTTGGAATTTCTGGGTTTCCTTTTTTTAAACTTTGTAATTAAATCAAATGCTTCCTTTAATTTGAGGCAGGAAGGATACTTTTTGCTACCACTTTTGAATTAGTGCAGGATTACGCTGGTGTGCTGGATACTGTGTACTGAGAACTGAGATTCATCACAAACCTTAAAGCATTTACCGGTTGTGGCCTATTTCATGCTTGGGTTATGCTTGTCCTTCTTTTAGACTCAGTCACCAGTATATTCATTTCCACAAGGCAATTTTAGGTCTGCTCCCATCTTACTTATTGTCCTACATGCATCAACAAAATTGTTTGGGCCTTAGACTTATTCTTTCTATCCATACCGGTAAAGCTGCTTTCAGATACTCCCTTAAACAAGAGACTCCACAGCAAGGACCACTGCATGTTTGCAAACTTGCATCTGCTCCTGAGATCAAACCAGGAATCTTTTGCTTGTAAGGTGTGTAAACCACTACACTGTGGAAGCACTTGGTGCTCCATTCACTTACAGACTGCAATTATCATAAAGTATTAAGTTTCCTTGGCTTTGTGGTTAATATTTGTGAATCTTTTTACTTTTCACTCTTTATCTTAGTTTTACACATTTTGTTTATTTTGCTGTGTGTGCATTCCAAATCTTTGTAGCGGTTGCTGATTGCTTATAGCCTGTCTTGGGCAATGTGTTTTTGCAAAAGGAATTTTTAAAATCATCTGTCGTGTTTTCCCAGTCTAATAAATGTTGGAAAACTAGCTATTTTTAACACCTTATCTTCTTTACACTGCATTTATGCTCACTGTGGTTGCTCAGCAAACGGAAGGAGCCAGGCTGAGATTAACTGTGACTCAGCAACTATCTGATGAGATCCACAGGTCATCGCAGCAGAACTTGTTAGCCAAGAACAGAGATTAAAGCTTTAATTACTGTATGTCCACAGGCCAACTCACCAAGATGTTCCTAAGAGAATATCTGCTGAGCTGAGCTGTGCTTTAGTCACATAAAGACTGACTTAAAACTGAAATGTTTGCTCTCTGAACACTGCAGGATATTATATATATATGTTTGATTTAAACATTAGGTGAAAGTAAAGCCACCAAACACTCATGAAAATTATGCAATATGTGCCTAAAGGTATAGATGGGTGACAAATTAAAGGAAACCCTGATGGGTGTGTTGCTGCTTGTATTTGTGGGGCATGAGTGGGGTCACTGAATGATCTCATGAAGATGAATATTACGTGAATTTGTGCTATGGCCTTCACAATCAGCAGCTCTCAGCCCAGCAGCTCTCTCCATTACTGTCATCAAAATACCAAATGAGGTTGTACATTTTGGAAAAACAGTGTTTCGTGCCTCAAGTAAAGTTTCAGAATTCAAACCCAGAACATTCTTACTCAAATGCAGCCATTTCTTCTATATATACTAATAAACATTAAAATCTTTAGTTTTCCTCCTCTGTTTCCTTACAGAAACCCTGCCTGTGTTTTCAAGGACTGTCAATGAAGGGCTTGTTAAACACTGCTCCCAGTTAGAGAAGTGAAGACAGAAAAAAAAAGGAAAGGTCAGAGACAGAAGGCTTGGGGGTAAGTCAGTGAAACAGCACGTTTTAAAGCTGTTTAGCAGGTTTTTTGGGTTTTGGACACCATCAGGGCCAGAGCTTGGGAAATGCACGCTTTTTCAATCCAGCATTTGGGATTTTAAACGTAAATATAGATCATGTTTCCGCTGGTCTCAGAGGCAATTGCCCAAATTGTGCTGTACGTCTGGGGACATTTCCCCCAAGAAAGATGACTTAGCAATAGCGATGTAGCTCAACTGTACTGTTATATCTGCCAGAGGATATTCTACAGAAGCATTATCAAACACTTGTAACTCACTGCTTCAGCACAAAGAGAGGAGACATTTACAACAAGGTGATCACACCTCGTTAATTTTGAACTGCAGGCCTAACACCGGTTAGATGTGTCTTTGCATATACACCTCCTCCTTAGTGTTTGGGAACAATCACGCACCCACAAAGCTGCTGTTTCCTCTTTAAGTCTATAAATAAGCCCAGGAAGGACAAAACATTTAAAAAAGAATAAATTTCTACAGTATCAAAGATGATTGATTGAATTTCTTTTCCTTTTGACTAATGAATCTGGGCACGTGACTGTATTTGCATAGGTGTGGACTGGAAAAGATAATGAGCTGCCGTGTTTTAATAAGGTTTATATTTTATTGTTCTATTTATTCTTTTACTTGATAAAGGTGCAAATTTTTCTTTTAGTATTTTTCTAGCCATCTATTTCTTTAAATAGTTCAATTCATTTATTGTTTAAACAAACTAATGAAATGAATGAATGAAAAAACTCAGAAAGCATTTTATTTTTTAAATTTTTTATTTTAAATGTCAAAAAATATATTTAAAACCTTTAAAAAAAAATAAAGCTCTTTCGCTGTTAATGTAGAAGTATTTAAAAGAAGAAAGAATGTGTGACTACAACATACAAATTCAAAGGGTTAAAAAAGGAAAAGTGCTTTCTCACATGAATCTGTTTATGCTTATATGTTTGTGTGTGGGAATCTGTGAGAAACATGTTCCAGCGTCTTTATTTCCCTTTTTATTCTTCACAGACTTGAAAGTATGAAACTACATGCTGGAAAGTTTCGTTTCAGCCTATAAATCATTTTTGAAAATCATAAATGGGTGACAGCTCTAAAGTCAGAATAGATACAGGAATGTATATATTTAAAAATATTTGGGAAAACTACATTTTTTAAATTCTAGTTATCTTTGTTTATTTGAGGGGAAAAGACAGATTAGATCTCTATGAGTAGCAACAGTTGAATCATAGGAGTCTCTCCCTGGTGTTTCTGCTGTTGCTGCTGTTTGGATATTTCTTGTGAAAGCCCTTGCATAACTGCTGACATTAGCAGGTCTCATTTTGGCACCACAGTTTTGCAAAACCACCTTTTTTCTTTGATAATGTGTGGAACTGATTCTAGATTTAGCACTAGCGCTTGGTCTGTATGGGAGGGAAAAGACTATAAGCTATAAGAAAGGGACATACAGTATGAGAAGAATGCTTGTTTTTCTTGTGGCCTGCTGCTGGTCAGATGCTCTTAAATTTTTTTGTTGCCTACACTGACAGGCTGATTTTTGTTACAGAGCCCACTGGAGGTGCCACTGTACAATACACATTGTTACGTCAGGCTACCCCGTTAAAATTTCCCTCTTTTTGTGAACATGTGCTTGTATTGGGTGATTATAAGGGAGAAATAACTCTGAAAATACTAAATAAAACACACATACAGTTTCACTAGCGGTATCAGGCTTATATCAGGTTTTGTGGCTATGCCCCTGATCCCCTCTCATCCATCGCTCTGGTAGAAAAGACATTCAGCTCTTTGTTGTTGGCTTTAACGGACGTAACAAGAGCCTGCTGAGGTGACGGCTCTGAAACACAAAGGACCTCTGTGTGTGTGAGTGTGTGGGTGTTTTTGTGAACTCGGAAGAGAATGAGGCAGACTAAGAAAATGTCTCTCTGTCCTGATTCCTGATGTTCTTCTCTTCTTCCTCGTTTGGCTGCTCCCTTTAGGGGTCATCGCAGTGGTTCACCTGCTGCAGTCTCACCTCATCATCTGTGTGACACCAACCCTCTGCTGCATTCATGAATCTTCTCTGTGGTCTTCCTCTTTTCCTCCTTCCTGGCAGCCTCATCTTCAGCATCCTCCGTCCAGTATGTCCACTATCCCTCCTGTGCACATGTCTAAACTGTCTCAACCTTGCCTCTCTAATGTTTGCTCATTAGTAAGATTTCCTGATGCTCCATCCTGAGGATGGGAAACAGGTTTTTCTTTAAACCCAGAAGAATAGGTGTGTTTAACTGTGCCCACTGTGGCCTCTGACCACCACACTGGTGTGACTGTTGCCAACAAGTGGTTAAGCCCCATTTTAATCACTGCAACTATCACAAGTTCCCAGTATATTTCCACCCATTTTCCCTGTAAGTAGCACAACTGTAACCCTGACTGGCTCCTACCGGCATAGAGCAAGGCTTGTTCCCAAAGCAGCTCACATGTACGTCTATAAGTGGGTCAGCCTTCACCACGACTTGTTAGCAGTTCAATAGAAATGCTGTATGTGACTTTCTGAAGAGTTTGTCAGTTTGGCTGAGTTGAACCAGCATGAATCGCCAGCTGTTAGTGAACAATATGTGATTTCCCTGCAGAAAGTGACCAACCAAAAACCTTAAAACAGGAGAAAGCAAAACAAATATCTGTTTAAATCACCAGATATGATTTAAGCACATGTTCGGGGGATTTTTTTTCTCTCCTTTGTGAACTGAAGTGATTGATAAACCAGGTGGGACTGCAGTGGAAATTTATGAAATACCAGTTTTTCCTTCAAATATTTGTTTTGCTGATAATGTTCCCTGAGCTTGTGTAAATGATGGGTCATTTCCTTTCCTCGCATATTGTCCAGGTTGTGCACTTGTTGCCTCAGCGTGAGAAAATGGCTAAAAACAAGTATGCTGACATCTAGTGAACACATAAAGCATTACCTTCTTTTCATTTGCATAGCAGAAAGCTGTTTTTCTTCACATCAGTACTCAGGAATTTGCAGGATACACAAAAAAGACCTTGTGTTGAGTTCTACTGATTTATTAGCACACACGAGCACACTGAACAGTACAAAATAATGCATTTTCAAAGGTGCTTAGTTGTGTATTTAGAATGCTTCAGGTAAAACTTAATGATCAGTGACACCACAGCTCAGTTTTACTACTTATAAATTTAAAAAAAAATAATAATAACACAGAAGCACTCTAGTGGCATACAAATAATCTCCACTGGCCTTTTGTGACATCAAAATGACTTAAATATTTAAATAAATAATTAAATAAATGAATTATGATGGGCTTAAACATACACAGCTCTCATTACAAACTCAGATAATCAGCAGTATTTGAGACGTTTTATGCCATTACTCCACAAACACTGACAAGCAAGCTAAACGAGTAAAGCTTCAGCAATAATAAAGGATAACAACAGCACATTATTTAAAACCACTCTACGATGACCCATTTGAATCTTTGCCATGCGGTTAACAGACATAAATAAGCACACTTCTTGAACTGTAAAGCTCCTCTATATCTCTATTTCAGAAGCCTCTCACCTTTAAGTATAAGCTGATCTAAAAAAAGACAGAAGATCTTTGAGGGACTGCAGCATAACTGCACTTCCTCTGTGACCCGTTCACATGCTAAACTGTTGTCATAACCTCCAACTGCTTTATCCAGGTGATTATAACACAGTCATCTTCACAGTTGCAGTTTAACTGCACAGTTTTATTCCCTGCATGCGATACATTCATATGCTGTCAAAGTTTTTTTCCATTTAAATGTATTATGCACAAAAGATACCCGCCCCCACTCCCAGAAAAGGAGTCTACCTATGTTAAGAAACCTTAGTGGTCATTCATCTACATTCATTTTGATTTACAGTGGGGTGTAAATGGGAGCGATCCGGGTGGATTCACATGTCAGTCCAGGTGGTATCCAGGGTGGCTGTCCTGGTCCCTCTGCCTGACACCAACACAGCAGTGCTGTGTGTCAATCCAGCCAGATGTCCCCCAGTCCAGCTCACATCGCAGGCTGGTAGCACGCCACGTCATGGGCTACTAATCTCATTCAGCATGCAAGTGATATGTACATGATTATATACAAAATATGTACACACAACAAAAAAACTGCAAAACAGCATTGTTCACATCTCAAAGGCTTCACATTTCTTATGTTTCTGTTAAAGCATTTTTCTTTGTGCTCTTCTGAGGAGCTGACTGTGAGCAGGCAGATTTTCCTCACTTCTCTGGCTTTTTGATAGCGCGGAAAGAGATATCAGAACCCCACACTGCCAATTCTCGACAAGAATTGAGAGTGAAAGCAGACTTCAGTTACCCTGATTTAAATATGCTTCTAATTTGATCTCTCTCTTTCTGTTACACAAGAAATCCAAGAAGCACAAACAGGCCAAGACATCACAACGCTGGCTTTCCCCCTCCAGAAAGACGAGGGAGCTGGGATCTCTGTGTTACATCACAGAGTTTGCCAAAATGTCACAGAAAAAGCAAGGAATGATTAAAAGATTGAGGATTTTGGAAGGGATTTCTTGAGGCTGGGCTAAGCTGTATTTAGTGTCTTTGAAGACCGCTGATGCATTTTGCTAAGTGCTTTAGCCCATGAATCTATTTCAAAACCCAGCTCTGACTGAATACTCCCACAGTAAGGCACCAAACATGGGCTGGGACTGTGGCTCAAGTGCAACATCAACTACGTTCAGCAGAAACATCACAAGCTGCCTTTCTGTTTTACTGCATATAGGTTGAAAAAATTAAAAAAAAAGAACGCACCATGCTTGAATTGAGAAGGAGTTTTAAAAATATACGTTTTTCTGCTTTTTAACTGCAATATCTGAGTCTTAAGGCAACAATCTTGTCAACTCAAATACCACAACCTTATCATAAATTAAAAACACAGAGGATATTGAACTTGAACCACATGAAGGGAATAATTAGTAGCGATGCACATAAGAAAAAATACAGAACAGAAACATACAATGTGGTAACATCACGTCAGTTGGTAGTTTGATATTTTGGGAAATAGTCTTATTTATTATTTATCCCATCATTTTCACTTGTTTCTGCTTAATGTGAATCTTGAACCAGCAGCAGAGCCTGGAAATAAAATTCACCAACATCCCTAAACCTCACAAAACTGGAAGGTGTTTAAATCACAGTGAGGTTTAGAGGTGTTTGACAGTTTCTTAACTACAAAAACAAACTCGCTGGAGTCTAGATTTAATAAGCTCATTTCCCAAAAGAAAAAAAAAAAGTCTGTCCTCCATCCGTTTCATCTGAAGAGGTGATTTGAGGGCTTGTAGTGCAGTGTGAGCTGGCGCGAGCTGTAGCCGGACATGCCGATACCCACCAGACCCAGCAGGATAGCCATGCGCGGCGTAGCAGGGCCCTCCCGGCTCTGCATCACAGTCTGGGCTGCCTGGGTCTGAAAGAGAGAGCAGGGGTCACCACCACCCAGCAGCTGTGACAACCACCACCACCGGGCACCACCATCATCGCCAGGGACGGTGATCTTCCTGGCTCTGGCCGCGGTGGAATCCGTGAACAGGTGGCCCTGGTCACAGACCTGCTTCAGCCCAGCGATCGTCTTACCATAAGGGAACAGCCGCGCTAGAATCTCCACTTTTGTGAATATTAAATATTTGTTCAAGCACCCCATACAGCTGACGACGGTGTTTCAGTCCTCTGTGGGGGCTTTTGGAGGCTTCTCAGAATTTAGTGCCAATCCAAGACATGCCCTGAAGTCAGACACAGATTCAGTTACTTTCTGAGCTCACCGCCGGTGTGCCAGTGAAAACTATGAGTCTCCAAATTTATTGATTAGATTTTTTTTTAAATGGAGAGATCAGGTGTTATATTATGGACAGTTTTTTTATTTAAATCTATTTGAAAAATGCATTTGCACAGAGCTAAAAACATGAATATTCTTCTTATTTAGGAGATATAGTTATAAATAGTTATCACAGGAGTACAACCTTTTGTCATATTGCTCATAAGAAAAAAATGAAGTTCTGTTTACACAAATTACAATCCTGTTAAACTGGAGTGAGAATTAAGCTCCTGAACATGAGCTGGGATGAGCTGAGACACAATAATAATCATTTTTAAAACAAACACAAACCATACTGGAGGTTTCTAAAACCCATATACCCTCCAGGGTCACACGCCATGCTTCTAGAGATCTAATTAGAGGGCATTAACCTGACCCTAGGAAGCTAAGGAATCTCTGACTCAAATCCATTTAAGACAGGCTGCTCTAATCCTCTATCCTCAATCCGACCATGACACACACCGAACCTGGCACTTTGAGCACAGCGATGACTTAGTGGAATCATTTTCAAAAAGGATTTATGGTGGTGGCCAGTGCAATACAATAAAAAAAACCAAAAACCTATTTTTACCTATGTTATGGAAAATGCTTTGCTCAAATGGCTGTAAAAAGAAATATTGCTGAGGTGAAATTTGTGGTGGTTTAGTTTAAAATCTACAGACTATGGCTTTTTGTTTTTGTTTTACTGAAGCACAGTTAAATGTGTAGGGCCTCAGCTCAAGAGCTCAACAGTTGTTTGTTGTTGGAAACGCTAATGGAATCGCCTCCACTGTTTGTGCCACTGCAGATGTCCCCTGATGTCTACCCAGAGGAGAAAATTACCTCAAAGCATTTTACATACCTGGAGGTATCGAATGTATCCAGGGGTCAGTCGAGGGATGCGGAAAAACATTGTTGTTGTTCTCGCAGATGCTTCACAGCTGAGACCACAAAACCCCTCTGCGAGTTTCCCTCAGGACGTTCAGCCAGGCAACTGTTTCACTGGTTATCCCTCTACTTCTTGGTGTTATGTGACTCTTTGGCCTCGGTTCTCTTCCCCAGCCTGAGTGTGGCAGCAACAGCAACTCTCCCCCGTGTCCAAAAACACACACACAGCTCACCCACTCACTCAGACACACACCTGCACAGTGATGATCTCCCCTGAGGGTATCCAGCCTCTGTAGGTAGTATATAAACCCTTGTCCTAATTGCGTAAGCTGGTCACATGGTTTTGGACCGTGCTTGTGTCTTCGTGTGGTTGTGCATTTGTGTCACTGATGGATTAGAAGAGCTATTGGCGGTGCAGTGGATTATTATTATACTTGTGAGCGATATTCCAAGTCCAGTGGCCACCAAAACGCTCAATCAACCGACAACAAAGCAGCATGGCATGCCTGCAGTCTAGATCTGTTACCCACTGAAAGCATTTTGTTTATCAATGGAAATCTATTCTGTCAAGGATGGGGAAACATTTTTGCATCCGTTTCTGAATGAGAACATATTATTCAAAAAGTTTCTAAATTACAATATAATATTAAAAAAAACATGTCTGTTTCAACCCCTTGGTAGAATACAGTGCTTAACAAATTTATAAGACCACCTGCCATAAAAACAAGAAAGCAAATATTTTTTAGGTCGCTCTAAAAATCTCTTTAAATTATGTTTAAATTTTGGCAAAAAACAAATTGAATTCATGTTGTTATACCCAAAAATTTGAGCTGGGACACTGGGCACTTTCATTTCACAACTAAAACTAAAGTTTCTGTTCAGGAATGCACGTAAGTAACCATAAATGGGCATGTAAAGAATAATAATGTGCTCTACTGTTTTATTTTTCTTCACCCTTCCAAATTAACCATACTTGTTCAGCCTCATTCTAATTGAACTTTAACATTTAACATGTTGTTGAATTTGCTGGGACACACGCCTGAATGCTCCAGACCAGCAAACTACTAAAACATCTGCTTTTATAGAGGTGCTCACACTTGCTGGTGATCAATTAATCTGGTGCATTTGATTAGCAGTGCCTGGCCGCTACTTTCCAGCTGATGGGGTAAAGCAGAATCAATAGATTTGTGTTCTAGCAATAAACGTGTTTTACAATGAAAAAGCCATCTTCACTGCTCAGTAGAAGTCAGGCCTGCTATGTAATAAAGATGACAGTGTTATTGTACCGCAGTTCAAAAACTGTAAAATAAAAACTGTAAGGAAGCAGGATTCGGCTGCTTCCTCTGGTTATATGTTTGGTATCACGAAAGCGAGGATTTGACAGTTACTTCCAAGAAGGATTTCACAGACTCATCAGTGGCAGCATGTGACTGACAAGCTGCATCACAGAACAAAGAATGTGGAAACTTAATAACTCTCCACTATCCACAGTGCTTTGCTCAGTGTTCAGATTTTGAAAGTACACCAAAGGGAATATAAATTTAGCCTGTGGAAGAAATTATTTTCACTCCATGTGCAGACTGTCTGGAGCCACAAAGGTTATGCTCACTTGTTCCTGAGTGCCTTTCTTTCTCACAGGAAAGTATACAAGATACTTTTATTTATTTTTACAAATGATTACAAAGTGCCACCAGGAAAAGTCTAATATTTGTCTTGAAAGGAGAACAGCTCAGGATGTCTTGAGTCACATGCAACAGATTAGCTCGATCTTATAGACATGCAAGAGTGATTAGAGGAACCTCTAATCACTTAATCACTCAAAAACAATGCATTTGAAGTTTTATGTAAATTTGCCTCAGCTATTATTAGGCACAGATAAATACAGATTCCTTGAATGCGATTTCAAGCTGCCTAAAGCCGGGATGTTGACCTTAGTGTGAGCTGGCAAACAGGGGAGTCATATGATTCTGCAGCAGATTGACCCACTGTACGAGAAATCCAAATGAAGTCTATCAGGAAAGTTGTGAGGCTGGTTGTAGATAGGAACCTGAGAACGTGAGAAGTACATAAAGATCATTGGACATTACAGGCTTAGGAGTGGGTTGAATTGGGTAAACAAGTGCCTAGCAAGTGCGAGACTGGATTCTGAGAGACAGTGATATACGGCCAATAAATGAGATCAGACGAGGAAGCTTTTCAAAATGTGTTGGGTTTTTTGTTGTTGTTGTTGTTGTTGTTTTTTAAATTTAACAAACACAAATACAATATGCAAAAATTTCAGGCCTTTTTCAGTAACAAAGAAGCATATGTAAGTTCATTAAAGAAAATAATTTCAGGGCTTTTTTCCCCCTTTTTTTGTCGATCATATTGCGCAAAGATCTAAAAAATATTTTAAAATCATTCCTCCATCCAACGATGTGGGGCTTGATCTGTGTATGTTTACATTTATGAGCTTTTTTTTTGCTAACATAATCAGATTATTTGTCAGAAAGTCTTTAAAATATGTTTAACTGTTAAAAGAAATAAATAAAAAATTTAAAAGCAAATAAGCAGGAGAGGGCAGCAACACTCCGGTCGAGCGTCTAGTCTGCCTGCCTCAAAAGAAGAAGAAGAAGGAGGCCGAGAGGAGGAGGAGGAAGAAGAAGAAGACGAAGAAGACGTCGACGTCTTTATACATCATTATTGCGCGTCCTCAGGTAAAGAAGGACCCACGAAGGCTCCAAAAACAACGCGGGCTAATGTAAACTTCGAAACCGTATAGTCACTACAAATTCTCCATATAAATAAACTGTAACTGGGAAAGCCCGAAGCATAAACGGATGTTACGTTCTGTCGATGCTGTGTTACCACAGAGGAGTGAAGTTTTCCCTCTGAGCTGGTAAAAACGAGCCGGCTAACGGAGCTAGCTAACGACTAAAGCTGCTGTGGATGCGCAGTTTCGTTTCAGCTGAACTCACCGAAAACACCCAGTAGACCTGCCAAGTCTGTTCACGTTAGCTGTGCAAATATACTTTTTAAACTGACATGAGTCAGTCTGCAAGACACCTGCAGCGAAAGCAGTAGATAACGGGTCTTATTTGAAGTTAATTTTTTCTCACCTTTGAAGATTTAACGTTTTATGTCCAGTCCTGGTAACGCAGGCTAACAGGTACTACTCGGGTTTCCTGTAACGTTAACTCGGTTCTGTTTATGCTTATTTTGAATGTAACTAAATGAGTTTACCTGCTTATTATATTCTTATTTGATGGTTAGGTGTGCTTTACATCAGCTATCATAACAGGAAATACACAACACTAACTTTGCACCTTATTTTCCAACTACTGAAAAAAAAACTGATTTGGGTTCTTTTTGTTGTTCATATTGAGCATTCATATTTATAAAACGTTTAAGGGTTACAGCAAAAGTTTGTTTCTATCCTCAGCTTTTTAAAAATTGTTTTGACAGCCTAAAGTGACGTCTTGACCATAATAGAAAGATGGGCGAGGATGATTATAATTTAATAATATTTAAATTATTTTTAAAAAGTGACGATGAAATAATCAAATTATTCTATATCAAAGTGATGAACTTGGATATAGATTCTTAATTTTTTACTGAAATCACTGAGAATTACTGAACCGTTAGTCTTGAGCCGTCTCTCATTTCTTTATACTTTGCTAGAAAAATGGGATAAAACATCTGCAAACATAAATGGAAAAGCAGTTTAAAGGGCACAGACATAGTGTGTAAAATTCAAAAAAGCTGGAAAATGAATAATATGATCACCTTTACTCTCAACATAGCTTTGAACTCTGCTTGGCAAGCTTTCTTGTCGTTTCTTTAAATAGTCTTCAGAAATAGTTCTCCAGGGCTTTTTTTGAAGGACATTCAAAGCTCTTCTTTGGATATTGGCTGCCTTTTGTTCTGTTTTTTATCAAGATGATCCCACACTGCTTGAGTAATGTATAGGTCTGGGCTTGGGGAGGCCAATCCATGACTGATAGTACTTTAGTGTGTGCTTTTACTGAATTGGCATTGTGTTTGGGATCATTGTCATGCTAACAAAAAAATGAAGCCGGTGCCAGTCAGATGTGCTTCAGATGGTATTGCGTGGTGGATCAGGCTCAGTTTTGATTAGATCTCCAACACCACTTGTTGAAATGCTGCCCAGAACATGACAAAGCCTCCTCCGTGTCTTACAGATGGCTGTAGACACACACTGTTGTACCTGTCTCTTGACCTCACTTCATACTGTCGATAGTTCAGAAAAAAAATTTTCATCCTTAAGTATGGCTTCTTGACAGCCACCCTTCCACTGAGACCATTTCTGATGAGGCTTCAGTGAGCAGTAGATGGCTCAACTGAAGGGCCAGATGCATCTCTCAGGGCCTGTGTCAGGTCATGTGCTGTAGATAGGTTGTTTTTTTTTTAGGCCTGTTATTTCTTCTTTTGTCATCTTTGTGTCTGGTTTCTACAATTTAAAAATAAATAAAGGAAAGTAAGTCTGGCTGTTCGGAAGCAAAATATGAAGAAATGGGTGTGGCTTAAAACTTTTTGCTAAGTACTGTATAAATATTAATTTTGTCTAGCATGGCCCTGTAAGGGCTAGTTTAACCAAATGTTTAATATTTTATGTTCTTGTTGTTTGATAACTTTTGTTTTTTAATCCATTCATCAGTTACTGAATTAAATCATTAGCAAATTGTTTTTTCGGTCATAATCTGTATGCTGTCATCCTTATTCATCCTTCTTGGCTCTTTTTCAGCCGTAATGAAGAGACGAACCGATGTGTCTTTTGCATCACTTCGTGGGACAAAGAGGCGTTGTGATGACAGCAGTTCAGATGACGAGTCACGACTATCCCGACAAGGTAAATAAATTAAAAAAAACAAAGACAACAGAAGTTAGTCTCATATTTAGATACAAACCTGATCTTTACTTACTAGAGTTAAAACTGTAGCACCTTCTAGAGATTTTCACTTATACATGGGCCAACACCACACCAGTACCTCAGTTTTCATTGTTAACTAAATCATTAAACTAGGCTAACATCATTCCTGCCTTCAACTGCCCAACCAGTTCTCTTTAATATGTGGTCTGAAAATTTTAAACTAAGGATGCCTCTCAAAAAGCCCCTGCCCACAGCAGCAACAACATACAGGTGATTACGTGGAGGAAAGTGCCACTGACTCTGGGGAAATTAACTTTCAGTTTGACGTTAGCGCCAGTATGTCTTCTTTGACCCAGGCGTTTGAGAACTTCATACAATTTCAAGAGATAAAAGACAGGAAAAGAAGGCCACCAAGCAGGAGGAGAAACTCTGTGTCCTGTCCCGTCAGGTGATGCAGCTTCAAATGGACCTTGAAGCCATCAGAGCTGGTCGACCACCACGAGTTCCAGCCGAAGAACCCAAGTTACAAAGGTTAGAAAAGTCAGACAACATTGAACATTACCTTTTCACTTTTGAAAGGCTGGCAGAGGTCTGCAACTAGCCACGGCAACAGTGGGCTGTCCGATTAATTCCACTGCTGACGGGGAAGGTGTTAAGCGCTGTTCTGGCCATGGACCCAGCATACATGAAAGACTATTACCTGCTGAAGACTGTTATCCTGAAAAAGTATGAGATTAACAGAGATGTTTACCGCCAGAAGTTTCGATCTTACAAGACACCCGCTAAAGAATCCCCCCAAGAATTATATGCACGCCTGAAGCATTTGTTTTGCAAGTGGGTGGCCTTTGACACCTGCACAAAAGAAGACATTATGGAGAAGATGGTCCATGAGCAGTATCTTAAAGTGCTGTTCCCAAAGGTGAAGGCTTGGGTCAAAGGACACAACCCAAAGACTGCTAAGGAGGCTGCTGACCTGGTTGATGCCTACATGATAGGTCACAAGGGACCAGGGGTTTACTGCTATGCTGGTCTGCTCAGACCAACACGGGGTAAGTTTGAGGGGTTTGGGGTAGGTGGTGGTTCAGCAACCTATAGTAAACTATGCTAAACCCTTCTGCTTGGTAAAAAAAAAAAAAAAAAAAACGACAACAAAAAAGTATACTCTGTTTAAAATCCTGAAATATTTACTTCCCAAGATACACACACTCTCTGTCACCTTTAGCAAACATACTGATAAATGGGACATTGGTTTCTGGACTAATAGACACAGATTTCACCCAATGTATCCCAAATACATTCCTAAGGAACTGTGGGATGTAGAAGACACAGTACCCACTGTGTGTGTACATAGGTATAGTTTGGAGGTGCCTACTGTATAACTCTCCAAGAACATGAAGTACATACTCTACCTTGACTTACGAAAGTAGCAGTAATTCCTGAGTTGCCATGTCCTGTTCTTATTCTGTTAAATCTAATCCAAGAGGGTAACACGACATTGTGTAGGAGCATCACCAGGGCTAGAAGAAGGGAATCAGAGGCTCCAGAAATGTTAAAAAAGCCAGCGTTAGTTCAGCTAGACCCTGTAGGCTCAAATTCTGCTACAGCTGGTCTTGCTCGGGGCATATTCAGTCTCAGTCCACTTCTGGTGAAGCTACACCAGTAACACACGCAAGCTAATACCATTCTACAATGTGGATCTCGAGGGCAGCATATGAAAATAGGCTGGAGAGACGCAAAGGGCAGTTTGGAGGAAATGCTATTTCTGTCCTCAGTAAAGGAGTTACCTCTTCTCAAATGGGGAAAGTTGATGCCATCATATCTAAAGTCAAGTCATACTTGGATCTGTGGGTTGGTATAGAAGGTTCATTCCTAGATTTTCTACACTGTAACTTGACAAAGGAGAACCAGCCCAGTAGAGTTCAGTGGATTTGGTCCATGTGTGTGAAGAGTCCTTTCAGACCCCTAACTGAAAACTTACAGCAGATATTCATTGCTCAGACTGATGCTTGTGCCCTGGGCTTTGGAGAAGCTCTGCTGCAGGTTGAACCAGGAAGCTAAACAAACATGATGTCAGGTGTTTGATGGTGGAGAATGCCTTGGCATAAAGTGGGGATTGGACTTTAGTGTTACTTGTTGGGAAGAAAGTTCATCCTCCAGAATGGCAACCAAGCACTGTAATGGCTGCAGAACATGAGGGATACCCCCTCCAAGATAACAAGGTCCTTCCTGGTTGTGCAACCCCATTGACAATCTCTACAAGAGTGTAAAACAGAACTGCATAGCTGACTGCCTCTCCAGGATCCCACAGGTGTTGTCTTCAGCAGGAGGAGTGGAAAATGGCATGGAAGTCTAGAAAATTTACATTTTCAACACACTAGCAATTCAATTCTATTATTCTGTTTCAACAAGCCAGCAAAATCTCATAAAAATATCAACTACATGGATAGAATGAGTGCATGATTTGTTTCTGTAAGAGGAGCTTAAAATATATAGCCTTGAAATAGATATTTTTGGGTTGCTTCAATGTGCCACTGCCCACTAACCATGGGCATCGCCTTTTGGTTTGTTTTTTCCAGTCAAAGAAACACCCTAATCTGTCTTGTTTGTCTGGTGGTGACTATAAATAATCATAAGTGTGCTTCCTCCACCATTGAGCCAGTCTTTTACAAGCACATTAATGAAGATATGATCAGCCATTGCAAAGAAGAATTTTGATCTAGTGAGAGTGCACTGGTATACCAGGAATGGACATGAGGCTGTATTTTTTATTTTTTTTTTACAACATTATAATCCTACTGAAACCTGATTTTAGATGCATATGATGGTCTAAGATTGTTACATTTGATAGATAATTTGCCTGTTTTATTGTGTGTGTGTGTGTGTGTGTGTGTGTGTGTGTGTGTGTGTGTGTGTGTGTGTGTGTGTGTGTGTGTGTGTGTGTGTGTGTGTGTGTGTGTGTGTGTTGTTAATGGAGTCGGGCAGACA
>VVHJ01034915.1:32307-42627 GCA_015107715.1 Tylochromis polylepis
TGGGAGTGTTTTTGTTTTTTTTTTTGTGTGTGTGTGTGTGTGTGTGTGTGTGTGTGTGTGTGTGTGTGTGTGTGTGTGTGTGTGTGTGTGTGTGTGTGTAGACTCTAGTCAAAATGACTCCCTCAGTGACCAGGAGGATCAAAGACCGGGGTTCTCGATGCCCTCCATATCATCATCATCATCATCCTTTGATACCCAGGACAATGACGCCCCCTCGCAGGCTTCCTCCAAGTTTGCTATGTACAACAGTGTGTCACAGAAGCTCATGGTAATGTATCAAAACCCTCTCTAAACTGAGATGTTTGACAGTTTGTATGTATTATATTTTAAATATTTGTTTGTTTGTTTTTTAACTTTTCAGAATATTTCCGAACAACAAAGAATTAGATTTTTATTAACTTACTTGTTTTTTGCTACTTCTTACACTTTCAGGCCAAAATGGGCTTCAGAGAGGGCGAGGGTTTGGGTAAGTTTAGCCAAGGACGCAAGGAGATCGTGGAGGCTTCTACTCAGCGAGGGAGAAGAGGTCTGGGTCTCACGCTGCAGGGTTTCCAGGGAGAACTTAACGTTGACTGGCGCGATGAACCCGAGGTAGGCAGTAGTCCTATCTTTAGGTTTGAATTATTATATGTGAATGATCAATCAACTGTCACTTGATCTCTGTTTTGTCTCTTTTCCTGTTTGTCTGCACAGCCCAGTGCTGTGGAGAAGGTTGATTGGTTCCCAGAATGCACCACAGAGATCCCAGATGCAGACGAGCTTAGAGACTGGATGATCCAGGGACTGGTAAAGCCAGGAACTCGGATTCTCACTTACAGATATGCATGCATCACTTTTGCAATATATTTATTTAATTCCTGATTTTCACTCTGTACAGAGAAAACTTAAAATTGAAGATGAGACTGAGTTTTGCACAGAAGATCTTCTGCACACTCTTCTACGATGCAAAGTGAGTTGCATCAAGAATTTGCTTCTGTTAAATTTATTCCCACAAGGTATTTAAATTGTGGCAAGTGCACACAAAAAAAAATGATGGAAGGGTCATAGATTACACAAGTTTACATATTTCTCAGCTGTGTAATCACTGCACCTCTGTGATGTTTAGTCAGTATTTGATGACCTGGAGGGCGAGGAGATGAGGAGAGCGCGGACACGCTCCAACCCTTATGAGACTATTAGAGGAGGTATCTTTCTCAACAGGTCAGTCTTTGGGTAGTAAAACACAGGCAGGACGAGTAGCCAGTGTCAATAATATTTAAGTCATTTACTTTTTTAATAGTAGTTTGCTGCTGTGAGTATTAATTTAGGTTGCTTTTTAATTTTCTTTTATTTTGTACAGTATTCTATGGAGGGGCAGTCATTTAAAGACAATGACGAGCTGTATTATGTGCGTTATGTATTTAGAGCAGCTATGAAAATGGCCAACATGGACTACTGTTTCGACCATATGTTCACCAACCCAAAGGATTCCCAAGGGGTGAGTGGGTCAACTGATTAATACTGAACTTTTGTTGTTGTGTCACAGCACAAAGTTCCATATAAACAGATGGCGGCATAAAGCTTCTGTCCCATTATGCAGAGACCTCTGACGAAGGACCGCGAGGGCGAGCTTCTGTACTTTGGTGATGTGTGCGCAGGACCTGGAGGCTTTTCAGAGTATGTGCTGTGGAGAAGACGCTGGCATGCCAAGGGCTTTGGCATGACGCTGAAAGGACCCTGCGACTTCAAGCTGGAAGATTTTTATGCAGCACCAAGCGAGCTGTTCGAGCCTTATTATGGTACGTTTACAAAACCCGCACGTTACACCCAGGGGACAAGAGACATGGGGTTGTGTTTCCAGCGATGAATGATTCAGTGAAATCTTCACCTTCCTGCATCCCAGGTGAGGGAGGGGTGGATGGCGACGGTGACATCACTCGGCCTGAAAACGTGACTGCCTTCCGAAACTTTGTCATGGAGAGCACGGAGAGGAGAGGGCTTCATTTCCTCATGGCAGATGGGGTAAGAGTAATATTTCTAGGGATTGCTTTGTTTAAAAGGATGTGAGGATAAAATAAAGGTGGACAAACTTCACAAAGGGTTCTTCTGGCTTAATGTTTGGATCAGTTTCAGTATGGTCTCTGTTTTTTCCCAGGGCTTCTCTGTGGAAGGCCAAGAGAACCTCCAGGAGATCCTGAGCAAACAGCTGCTGCTTTGTCAATTCCTCACTGCAATTTCTACACTCAGGACGGGTATGCGTGTCTGTTTAAAAGCTTGTAAATTTGCACACTCGCTATTGTTCCTAAACTTTCTCTTTAGCCACCTGCCACAGTACAGTCCACACATGCAGTATGTTTATATTCCCACATTAAGTCTCACTTTCTCTCCTCCAGGTGGCCATTTTGTCTGTAAGACTTTTGACCTCTTCACTCCCTTCAGCGTGGGTTTGGTGTACCTGCTCTACCTCTGCTTCGAGAGGATCTCGCTATTCAAACCTGTCACCAGCAGGCCTGCAAACTCTGAGAGGTGAGCCTATGTTATGATGTGTATTTATACATGTGGGAATATGATGAGAGTGTATGGGAAGGCTTTCTACAAGATTTTTTGTGTATCTGGGAATTTTTACCCATTCATCATTTGTGAGGTCAGACACTGGTGTTGGGCCAGAGCTTGGCTTTCTCTATTCTAGTTCATATCAAAGGTGTTTAATGGGGTTTGGATCAGAGGCCTGTACTATAAAGCAGGATACTGGCTTATTCAGGGAACTTCAGGTTTAACCCAGTGTTTTCTGTACTATGAAGATTGTTCTCTTCTTATCGGGGTAGATCGCCATGGTAAATTGTGCTGCGAGTCTAAACTGCTGCAGGTTAGAGATCCACTGGTATGAAATCACTGCGTACTGACCAATCAGTTCTCCGAAAAAAATAGCGTCACCATTCCTGGAAGATCTCTCAGCCTGCTGCAGGGAAAGTAGAAGGATCTATAGGATCCAATATAGTGAATTTTTGTGAATTTTTTGGGGGGGTGGGTAAGTGAGGTTACAGATCTCTTCTCACATTGTGATCCACAGGTACATTGTGTGCCGTGGCCTGAAACCCGGCTCAGACGCAGTCAGGGAATACATGTTCAGAGTCAACCTGAAGCTGAACCAGCTGAGGAACACGGACAGAGACGTTACAGAAGTGGTTCCGCTGAATATCATCAAGGATGACGCTGACTTCTACCAGTTTATGGTCAACGCCAATGAAAGGTAGAAACACTCAGTATCACAAAGCCTTCAAACACTGCTTGTCAAACGCAGTGACCGACAAAGATGGTGTTTAATTGTCTCTTCAGCCTTTGTGCAGTCCAGATCAAGGCCTTGGCTAAGATCCACGCTTTTGTTGTAGACTCGTGAGTAACCACTGTTGAACATTTATCTTTGCTCCACTATAACCACATGTTTGACATGCTGTTTTTGTCTGAAACTGACTGGGTTACACTGTCCCTAGGAACCTCTCAGAGCCAAGGCAAGCTGACATCAGGAAGGAGTGTTTGAAGCTCTGGGGAGTGAGTACAGAAACTGATACACATACCAAACTGAAGAGAATTTTAAAAGAATGAATAGGAAAAAAAATACAAGTTTTTATGTACACTTTATGTTTATTTATGTCAATTTTTAGGTCCCAGACAAGGCCAGAGTCGCTCCTACTTCGTCAGACCCAAAGTCAAAATTCTATGAGCTGATTAAGGTCAGTTAATAAATTTGGGTTTCAAGCAAATCCTACTGGCTACTGTACAGTGCTGATAAATGAGCTCTGCCATATAGACCGTAGAAACTAATTAATAATTAAAAGACAAATCATTTTTTCATATGAAACAGTGTTATAAATAGGCTCATTAAACTTCTGAATGTGTCTCACCTTCTGCTCTTGTTCTGCTTCATATCAGAGCTCCGATGTGGAGTCGTTCCAGTGTAAGCCGACTCCTCTCAACTCCACCACACTCGAAAAGTTGCGCCATGTCCTGGACTACAGGTGCATTGTGGGAGGTGGAGAGCAGATCTTTCTTCTAGCACTGGGGGTGAGTTGGATGAATAAGTGCGGGTCTTAAATCTGTGCTTTGTCTGACATAGAAAACAAAACATAACAAGCAGCACTCCAAGAACTCAAACCTCCATCAAGGCAGCTCCATCTCTGGGCTGTATTTAATGCTAAGGGAAGGCTTTGTGTTAGTTATTAAATGGTTAAGCTGACCTCAAAGACCTCAGTGGATGTAAGCCAGATTTTACTTTTTTTACAGATTTCACACAAACGCTACCAAAAACACAACCTCCTTGGCGGAAGTAATGACTGAAGCATGTAATATTATTATTATTATTAAAAATAAGGCATGGCTAAAGGTCAGCAGTGAATTCCTGGTAGTTAATGCATTGGATGGGGGAGGAAACCGTCATATCGCATATTGAGACGGGGCTTAATGGATGTGCTAGAATGAGCTTGATTCACTGCAACTCAAAACCTGAACGACTTAAAAGGATCTTCTATAAAAGCCGGAGACCATAGAGTGCCTTCAGAGACTGTGCATATTTGAGCTGTTTTGTCAGCATACAAAGAGCCAGCAGCATCATAAATTCTATTGTGTTTGCTCTTTGTTTTGATTGAACACTGTAACTACCCCAGAGACTTAACTGTCTGCGTGACTTTGATCAAACCTGGTTTCCGATGACTTTTGCAGAAGTCTCAGATTTACACCTGGGATGGGAAAATGCCTGTGCGCTGGAGGAAAATGGAGAATTTCAAGCTGGAGCTGCCAAGAGATACACTTCTAAGTGTAGAGATTGTCCAAGAACTAAAGGGCGAGGTGAGAGAATGGACTAAAACTCTATGGCAGACTCAGGTTTTCTTATCACTTAGATACTGATTCTGATCCTCTTGGACTCAGATTTTCTGTTTAAGCATTTTTTAAGATGTAGGCCTTTTACAGTTAGCCTCAATCAGAATGCGCGACTTGCATTGCAGTTTATGTGCAGCTGAGTAGGATGCTTTTTGAGCTGTGTTATGCTCTCCGTTTGGTCCACAGGGCAAAGCTCAGCGCAGAATCAATGCAGTTCATGTAATGGATGCACTAATACTGAATGGCACTGATGTAAGAGATCAGCACTTCAACCAGCGGTGAGACATTTTTATCCTCTACCTGTGCTGACTCGATGCTCCAAAAAACAAAGTAATCTGGACCAGGTTTCTGACAATGTACTGACAGCCTTTTACATCTGATGTAATATTAAAGACCTGAAAAGTTAAAAATAGGTATTTGTATGAGGGGGAAAAAGTAGAAAATCATTAAAAAGACTAGTAAAATATTCCCTCGTTTTTATATTGTAATAGTTTCAGATAATCTTCATTGTATCTGCTAAATGATGTTTGTTATGTTTCCAGGATCCAGATGGCTGAGAAGTTTGTGAAGGCGGTGGCTAAACCCAGCAGACCAGACATGAACCCCATCAGGTACTCCCATCTGCTTTCATTTCATTTCATTTTCTTACTAACTAACTAAATATTAGTTTATGCAATCTCACATGGGCTATAATACTTAAAAATAATGCTTACAAGTACTGCTGTGGTAGCTGTGATCGAATGCTGAGCAAAATTATGAAAGAAATCTTGCATGCAGTTTGGTAAATTACAAAGATTACAAAGCATCATCTTTTTTCTTCTTTTTTTTTCCCCCCAGAGTGAAGGAGGTTTACAGGCTGGAAGAAATGGAGAAAATCTTTGTCAGGTATGGGAAGACAGCCCTCTCAGTAGCTGCTGTGTTCGTTTACTACTGCAGCTTCTTAGATTTGTCCTGTTTTTCAAGATCAAGGCTCCTTTTATGGCGCTTGTCAGAAAAACTTGTGATTTCCTTCCCGACCCAGACTAGAGATGAAAGTGACAAAGAGCTCAGGAGGCGTCCCACGTCTGTCCTACACAGGCAGAGATGACAGACACTTCCTTCCCACGGGCCTCTACATCATCAAGACTGTCAATGGTCTGTATGTTGTGATTTGTTTTGACTGCAAGCACCAACAATCCTGCGAGCAACATTTATTTAGTTCTTATCAAGTAAATAAATGCAGGATTTCTTTTCACCTCCACCATTCAGAGCCGTGGACGATGGCGTACAGCAAAAACTCCAAGATGAAGTTCTTTTATAATAAAATAACCAAGGAGTCGACCTATGCAATGCCACCAAATTCTGCCGCTCCTTTCCAGTATGTACCGTCCTCTTAATTTCTCTCTCTTTCTTCCACAAACTCACTTCTGAAAAAGCTGGTACGTTTTTAAAATCAAAATAATAACTGAATGTAAATATTTTAAGATCTCATAAACTCATAAATTTTATTCCCAATAGAACCCAGGAAACGTGTTAAACAGTGTTTAAGCTGTCGCACTATTTCATGGAAAATATTGACTCATTTTGAGTTTTGCTTTTCGGCCTCGTTCTTTGCACACAGAGATTTCTCCAGATTTTGTAAATACTTTTGTGATGTTTTATACTGTAAATAATTTTATGTTGAGGAACATTATTCTAAAATTGTTTTGTAATTTGTTGACTCAGTTTTTTGCAGGTTGGTGAACCTCTTGCCTTTCTAAGATGCTCTTTTTATATACAGTCATGTTACTGACCTGTTGCCAGTTAAAATAATTAGTCCAAAATATTCCTCAAGCGGTTTCCTTTTAGTACCACTTACTTTTCCAGTCTTTTGTCGACCCTGTAACAACTTTTTTGAAACATGCTGTTGTGATCAAATTCAGTATTCTTAAAAGCTTTATATTTTCTCAATTCAAACATTTGATACATGTTTTATGTTTTGTTGTAAATAAAATATGTGTGAGACTTGCAAATCAACTTTTTCTGAATTGGCTTTGTAAACCCCCTACTGTATTAGATATAGTCGTGAGTGTAGCAGTGAAGGGCTAGCTCGGAAAGCTTCTGTTGGTAACCATCATGATCGTAACAATAAAGAACATTTCCTCTGATTTTTGTTCTTACAGCGTATGTCACTCCGAGCGGCTCTTCTGGGCCTGGGTGGACGGGGTTATAGTTCATGATTCTCAGACCAGAGTGGACCCTGAGAAACTGTCCAAAGATGATGTGCTGATCTTCATCCACCAGCATTACCAGCCCTGAAAGACTCCCAGTCACAGGGCTTCGTCAGCTGCAGACTGTACGCAGAGTGCCCTGGGTTGTGAAGCCTTGGCAGTTCGCTAATCGTTATTTCATTTAACAATCAAAGGACGGTTATTAAAATGACTTTACAGCTGACTGTTTTTATGAATCCATTGCTTACTGTTCCGTTAAATATCAATAAACTGCTTTATGATCCTTTTCAAGGTACCTCCATGTTGTCTTGTTATCAGGTTGGAGTTCTGCTGAATGAGTTGTTTGCTGCTGTTTTTAGCAGTGACATGTCCTTGTAAAACAGACATTTGACAAACCAGTCTATTTTTCAGTCTTTTCCACTTCCTTTGACTCTTTGATTTTAAATTGTAATGAGTAGCATTGCCTTATAGGAAAACATGGAGACAAAGGTGTTTGCTGTGCCCTATAGCTTCAGTTTCTCCGGTTCCTCCTCCATGCTATGCTTGTTTTTGCCCACACCGCATTAGCAGTGATAGATAGGGTTTGCGGGGTTCAACCATGAATCCACATCTGTAATTATTCTTTCTTCTCAGTGCTGTAAGCATGACTGGTCTTCTAAAGAAAACACAAAGGTCTGTTTGCCTCATCTTTACACTAACAGTGTCCCGGTGCTTTCCCTTGCAAAAATGTGTAGCATGTAAATCACCCTTTAAGTCGTTCTCACAGTCATTTCAACGTGCATTCAGAGATGAAGCAGCTCTCTCCTTTCCATGCTTCTCTGTCATCTAGACTGTGTGAGTGAAGTTTGGAAGGTGTCCCCTTTAGTTTTTAGGTTGTTTGTACCCCACCTGCTCTTTAAAATTGTGCCTCCATATCTTCTAGTTGTGTGTCTGGGTTTTTTTTTGTTTTTTTAATGCTGCAAATGAGTTATTTTTCTGGTGTAAATTTAGCTCTCAATCTCTTTGATGTAAATATTAATAAGTAAATAAATGGGAGATGCTGTTCCCACAGTATATGTTCAACTGCCTGGTGATATTGGGTGGAGACAGTAGTCGAAGTAAATGCTGACGGGTGTGCTCATATGCTGTGCACACAAGTGCACACAGCATGTTGTAGCTTAGTTGTTTTGCACACAGCTCTAGAAATGTGGTCAGACTGTGGGAATTTGTTAATGTAGATTCAGTAAAACCCAATTTGAGCCTGGTATAAGAGAAATAAAGCTGTTTACTGCATAATTATATGGAAACATGATTTTGTAACAGCTAGATTACTCAAAAAAATTAAGGAAATGCTTGACAGGAAAACCGCTATTGATTCTTTAGGGCAGGCGTGGGGGAACTCCAGGCCTCAAGGGCCGGTGTCCTGCAGATTTTAGATGTGTCCTTGATCCAACGCAGCTTATTTAAATGGCTACATTACCTCCTCAACATGTCTTGAAGTTCACCAGAGGCCTGGTAATGAACTAATCATTTGATTCAGGTGTGTTGACCCAGGGTGATATCTGAAACCTGCAGGACACCAGCTCTTGAGGCCTGGAGTTCTCCACCCCTGCTTTAGGGATACTAATTTGGCCACTCTGGAAGCATGAACCGTTGTCAGTGCATTTCACCTGCTTTGTAAGTGAAAGCACCACCAAGTACAAGAATTTAACCCTCAAGGAAAAGCGGTGGTTTTGCAGGTGGTTGCCACAGAACTTGCTTTCTCCTCATGACTACTGGAGTGTTACCCGCAGCCTATTCAGGTTGCACAGGTAGTCCACACATACACGTTGCTGCATTTTCTAGCACAATCTCAAGAGCTGCATGGTGCTGGTCTGTGAGCACTGGCCCTACTAAAGATTGTCAGGAGCTCATGCTGGCCCCTGTAGCGTCCGTTTCTGATGGTTTAGTCAGTAACACACAGGTGAGTAGCCCGCTGGAGGTCGTTCTGCAGGCCTCCAGCAGCGTTTCTCCTGTTCCTCCTTGCACAATGGATGTGCTAGGTTGATGTTCAGCCCATCAGGTCCATCTATAGATACTTCCAGGATGGCACATCCGCTGGTATCTATGGATGTGCCATCCTAATAATAAAAGGTCTGATCCTTGGGTCATTTCTCACATGTATACTACTACTCAGATATATTCATTTGAAAAACATACCCTAGTGTGTTTTATGATGTGGAATCACTGTCATTTATTCCACATTAAGTTTCTGAATCTTCTCAGTTTGCCTGACAGCTCATAAAATTGAGAGTCGCTTCTATTAACAGCAAATTCTCCTGGCAGTTCTGCTGTTTTTTACACATTACACAAGAGAAACATCGTGGTTTACTCAGTAAGCATTGATCTTTTACCTTCACCTTTGAACACAATAAAATCCCATTTCACTGGAATTTTTCAGGCACGTTATCATTTCATTATCTTACATCAGAATAATAAATCCTAACCAGGGATTAGAGTAGAAGTTTATTATAGATGACTGAAAGCAGATGTGAAAATTGTTGCTGTTAACTGAAATAAAGATAAAATTGGATGTAAAACCTGTACTGAAATAAATGTATGCAGGAAAACTCTTAGCCAATACGGTCCAATTTGTGAGCACATGAAGTATTGGAGATATTGGGGCTGTCTACATGGCTGTGAATGTCTTGTACTTTTGCTGTACATATTTCAAGATATTTATCTCCAAAGTTTTTACTTAGATCCCATAAATTTTATTTTTTATACACACTGCTCAAAAAAATAAAGGGAACACTTAAACAACACAATGTAACTCCAAGTCAGTCACACTTCTGGGAAATCAAACTGTCCACTTAGGAAGCAACACTGATTGACAATCAATTTCACATGCTGTTGTGCAAATGGAATTTCACTCTAGTGGCAGCATGAGACGGGGTCTACAACCCACACAAGTGGCTCAGGTAGTGCAGCTCATCCAGGATGGCACATCAATGCGAGCTGTGGCAAGAAGGTTTGCTGTGTCTGTCAGCGTAGTGTCCAGAGCATGGAGGCGCTACCAGGAGACAGGCCAGTACATCAGGAGACGTGGAGGAGGCCGTAGGAGGGCAACAACCCAGCAGCAGGACCACTACCTCCGCCTTTGTGCAAAGGAACAGGAGGAGCACTGCCAGAGCCCTGCAAAATGACCTCCAGCAGGTCACAAATGTGCATGTGTCTGCTCAAACGGTCAGAAACAGACTCCATGAGGGTGGCATGAGGGCCTGACATCCACAGATGGGGGTTGTGCTTACAGCCCAAC
>VVHJ01034916.1:0-15107 GCA_015107715.1 Tylochromis polylepis
AAGCCATTTTTATGCAATGCAATGATGGCTGCACACGTTTCTTTGCAGGTCACCATGGTTAACAATGGAAGAACAATGATTTCAAGCATCACCCTCCTTTTAACATGTCAGGTCTGCCATTCTAACCCAATCAGCCTGACATAATGATCTCCAGCCTTGTGCTCGTCAACATTCTCACCTGAGTTAACAAGACGATTACTGAAATGGTCTCAGCAGGTCCTTTAATGACAGCAATGAAATGCAGTGGAAAGGTTTTTTGGGGATCAAGTTAATTTTCATGGCAAAGAAGGACTATGCAATTCATCTGATCACTCTTCATAACATTCTGGAGTGTATGCAAATTGCTATTATAAAAACTTAAGAAGCAACTTTTCCAGTTTCCAATATTTATGTGATTCTCAAAACTTTTGGCCACGACTGTACAGTCTCTCATGTTTGTTAGAGCAGTGCTCCTGTGGCAGTGACAAGTGTCGCAAACAGACAGAAAATGCATGTCTTTATTTTAATAAATGATTTTGAATGTTAATTTTCAACATTGCCAACTGGCTTCTTTTAATTTTCTTTTTATTATATTGTATATTAAGGTATAGAAATATCTTTAAGTTGTGGGCCTGTGAGTAAAAAATGGATTTTAAAAACGTAACCCTGCGCCTCTGTGAGTTACATACGAACATTTTGGCATCTTTTTCAAGATTAACCCATTAAAAGAAGAAGCCAAAGAGCGATCAGCTGGGCAATATAATTGTTATGCGACTGATCTGACAAGTGTCTTCTTAAAGTGTGCAAAAAAAAAAAAATTCACATGGACCGAAAGAGAAAAAAAGGAGACTTGATTTTTATTTGTGATGTGATGGTTCGTTGTGCAGTAACTTTGAGGCCTTCAATCAGCCGCGCTGATACTTTGTTCTACTTTAAAACAGATTGCCGACGCCTCACTTTATGCAATATAAGTCAATCAAGAACACACCGCGTGGTCTTTTAAGGACATTAAAGCACGTGTAACATCAATATTTGCCATTACAGGTTATAAGAGCCGGCTTGTTTCCACTGGAGCCTTCTGAAAGCACCCTTTAACTGCTGCACATACCTTCACACACACACACCTCATGCTCACGGTGAGTGACTTGCGGTGAGCTGTCAAAGTTACTTAAGATGATGTAGGACAGACAAGTGTTGTCAGTGCGGGCACACACACACACACACACACAGAACACATAGGGAGAGAGAGAGAGCAAAACCACAGAGGAGGTGCGACAGGAAGGCAGACGGGCTGAGTGGTAATGATAGGTGACTATTCTTCCATCTAGAATAAATCAAGACATGCTGACCACACTGTTGGGAAAACCCAGGCCTGCTATTTGGAACACACACAAACAAACATATAACCGGTGGATGGACGGTGTATATATGTGAAATAAATAATGGGGAAAGTCCAGGGTTTTATTGCTTTCCTTAAAAGCAAGGAAGATAATATTCCCCATTTATCATCTTGTAAAGACAATGCAAACACAATCAGCTATAATCCAATACTATTAACATGTTATACACAGAATACAGTGAGCTGCCCGTGAAGCTGTCCTGGGTTTGAGCAGGTAAATCCGTTTATAATCAGGGACCACAGACTCAAGAAAATGACTTGTTTTTACACTGTGAAAAAAGCACAGAAAGACGGCTGGACACCAGTATTCCCCGCTGAATTTTGAATTTTCCGCTTCATAAAAAGGCCTAGCTTTCTATCAGTTAAGTGCTTCATGTAACCATTTCTTTAATGCTTCGTTGAAGCGTGCTCCTCATCCATCTAACACCAAAGCATGGAAAACTCTGTGCAGTATAGAAGAACAGCACTGTGGGATAAAGACATTGAACAAGTAATGTAACGTGTATGTCAGATGGAGACATAAAGACAAAGAGAGGACTTTTAAGCCTATCATATATGAAGGAATCATTTCTGTGTCTTTCATTTATAGATTTCTATCTCAGATGCATCTACTTCTATTTATAAGCTGCATGATTTCTGACATTGCTTCCAAGATGAACCTCTGACATTAATCACCTTTTTCTGCCATCACCCTGTTTCCACTTTTTCCTCCTCTTCCTCCTGTTCTCTGCTATCACCACATCTGGAATATGAATTAATGACTAACGTGATCACATTATTCATTTTAGTTTGCAGCTTTCAAGAACAAAGAAGTGGCTTATTTTACCCACACAGCTTTGCACTTGTATTTACTTTACATTAACTGAGGCTACAGCTGTAATCTGGGGGCAGTGATAAATGTGACTACTGTATTTGTTTTTTCTAATGCATGTCATTCTGTCTCTGAGTTTCCCTCCCAGACCTTCCTCCCTCCCCTTTCTTTCCCTCCCTGCCTCCTGCACTCTCCCCTCTCTCTCACTCTCTTTGCATGTGTCATTTTACTGCTCTTTACTCAGCCCGCCAGCAGCAGTCTGTCCTCATCACTCCTTGTCTTTAGAGCTCCTTGCTCGGTCCACTGTCGTGCCATTTGTCGCCAGGAAGGGAAAGCGGTGGAAAATTCCTATTCTCTCAGGCTGGATTCACTTGTTTTCACCAATGGATGGAGTTTATTCCCAAGCGCATACAGTGACTTCTTGAAAAGTGAGTTGTTCATATTCAAGTAAGCAGACATAAAACTTCGGCTTAATTGGGTAGAAGTTAAAACGATGCTTTTAGATGTTACCAAAAGTAGTTGTTACAAATTACTGATGACATATTAGAGACAAAGAGCTTACAGACTGAAGTTTTATGGCAGTTTTGACTCATGCTTGAGGACAATGTAGCACTACATTCACAAGGGTTAATGCATATATATTTACATGTTAGTAAACAGGTGCCAGGCTTTACACTGAGCTGAAACGAGTCATGGTCGTTTATCTTTAAACTGTTAATTGTTATTACAATGAAGTAAACGCTTACATCCCTTACAATCATGTTACAAGGAGATATTAATGGGTTTAAAGTACAGTTTTAAGCTTAATGTAGTTATTTAATGCTCTTACTTAACAGCTTTGGCTTTGGTTTTTGATTCTGTATTTTAGGCACAAGACCCACATTGGAAAATTGTTGTTTCTCTTATCATGTATCAATACCACCCTTTCTCTTTGGCACATTTGCTTTGCATCGTAAATACATGTCTGTGATGCGCTTTGCTATTTTTTTAACAGTTAATTCTGTTAAGACTCGTTTATTTTTATGGTGCCATAATAACTGCTAAACACTTGTGTGAAGGAAGGTTGACTCTAACTCCCTCTATCTATCCCTTTATAAATTGGACACCTCCTTCCTTTTTGAATAGTTTTGGGACCACTAACTTCAAATAATTCTTACTTCAGTTTTCTGTGCTTTGAAGTTTGAAGCAGCTTTGCATTTCCCCACAACTATTAAATCCAGGTAATGGCTGACAGTGATAAAGTTTTCTAAGAAAAGCTGGAAAATGTAATGTAAGAAGCGTCTAAGCATGAAGTGGGAGATTAACGTGGATTAATTTAAACAAAGTGGCCTATTCTTGGTATGAATTATTTTATGACCTCCCTATTATTTTAAAATGTAATAAAAAAAATAAAAATAAAAAAAAAACCCTAATAAACCACAACAAAAACACTCCCTCACTGTCAATGCAAAGGGTTAGCTTAATTAAAGCCCCACTTAATTGACACATCTATTAGCCGGAGGCCTTTGCCAGTAGGCAAAAGTTGCCCTCTCGTCAATTAAAAAAAAAATATATATATATATATATATATTTTTAAATGAACATGGCTTTTCTCTAAAAACCGAATATTCCACTCTTCAGTTTGTCAATTATTTTAATATCCTTTTGTTTAGCTGACCTCTTTCACGTAGGCGCCTTTGGTTAAACACAGCTGCAGCTAATAAAATTAATAACTCCCGCACCGTTTGAGTCACTGTGCCGCTGAGCGTTAACAATAGCGCCGTTTCTGTCGGTGTTCACTGGCGTATGCTGTCAGTAGTGGTTCATTTGGCACACCTGAATCAAACGGAGCCATTATTAGCCTAATTTTATTAGCTGCAGCTGTGTTTGCCCTCCTGCCACAACAGGGCCAGAGAAAAAGCTGCTTTTTTTTTTTTTTTTTTCTCTTTTCAGAGCTGCTAATAGCTGCTGCTGTTCCTCTGGGTGTAGGTGACAACTTCAGATGACAGTACAGTAGGTAATAATGTGGATATATATGCCGAATTAATGATGAGTTAGCCAGTATTTAAAATACTGCGAATTTATTAATAAATAACGATTATTTAGGTGATTTTGAGAGGAGAGAGAGAAGGGGTTCTGCTGACACAAGCCGCAGGCTACAGTAGCTGTCAGGAGGAGGCATTTAGAGGCAAATATGTCATAGGAAGTATGGCAAAACAAGGAGTGTGGGGGACAAAAATGTGTTATAAAGTATTTAATAATGATATGTGTTAGATAGTAAACTTTAAAAAGTCATTGGCTAAAATTCCCTCAATCCGAAAGTAATTCCAGTATACCGGAAGAAAGGCAAAGTAAAACTTTTTGTTGTTGTTGTCTTGTTTTTTATAGGGCGTTTGTGTTAATGGGAAAATGATTTCCCAGTTATAACGGGTTTTTATCTAAGTGGGATACATACAGACACTGAGAGCTTCCAGAGCCACATTTCCCCCCTCCAGGACAGAGTCCCTGTGCGATTTTCTAAAAAGCTCATCTTTTCTTTCTTTCTTTCCTGCAAGAAAAAAATCCCCAAGTATGATCTGTTCCTTATTCTCTAAGTGAGCAAGCAGCAGTTGGAAACTATACGTTAGAGGCTCCTGATGAGATGTAAACTTTTTCTTTCAAAGTGGAGTTTTTACTGCTAATATAGTGCATTAAACCATAGCTGCATGATCCTCATTGTCATCCTACATGCTGTAGGTATTAAATGTGCTCGCAATGAATTACATTGAATCTGTAGCATTATTACACTACTGTGGTCAAGCAGCATGTTTACATGATGAGGTTGTTGGAAATGCAGATTGTCAGATGGAGATTTTACCTCTTGTCTGTCTACATATTTAGAATATAGATCACGAAAGCATCTTGAGCGACCCACAAATCTTCCGGAAGTCATTAAGACCCTCCCCACAAACATTTAGGTGTCACCAGACCCCAATCATTTCAGCTGAATAAAACTCAGCTGGGTTTTAATCTCTTGGGCCATCAGGTTTCAATCTAGTATCCCTACTCTTAGAATTCACAGTTTAATTAATTAAAAAGCATTTAAAGGCCCTTTAAGCTCTGCCTTTACGCACACGCCCTAAATTAGAATCTGCTGGAGGTTTTCCGTGTGTTTCTACGTGATTTGTCGGTCGAAGGCTACTGAGTGTGACTGTACATTTGGCCTCCATGTGCGCTAGTAAAGAGTGTGTGCTGGGAGTGTGTGGTCTCTGAGCTGTACTCCCACTGGCTGTGTTGCTTGAAGTAGTTTTAATGTGTGTATGAGTGAGTAAAAGACGGTTTACTCCAAAAAGCAACGCAGAAAAGGGTGACTACGTCTCACCTCCTCTGTTTTCGATATGAATTTAAAACATCAGAGTAGTAAATTGCTGTTTTAGTTACAGCTCTGAAATATGTGAGACTCTAGTCAGTGACTGTCTTTAAAACATCTTCACGTGGTTCACCATAACCATACAGCGAGCTCAAGCACATGTAGTCACAGTGTGGCTAGAACATGCCGTCTTCTTTATGTACAGAAGAGTATCGATTAAGTCGATAAAGGCCTCTCAGCCACACTGATGTGGTGTAAAATCAAAAATAAACTTACAGGTCCTGTGCCACAGTCAGACTTTGCCTTCAAAATAAGAGGCTTTTTGGGCCCGCTCCAGGAATCTTTAAACAAATGACAGTAATTTTTTACTGAATAAACCGTGGGCCTCGGCAAATGGCGTGCACCCACACACATCTGTGTCCCGGCACATGTTGCATTTAAAATCAAACAGGTATTGCAGCGTGAGGCCAGAGCTGTTTTTACACGTGCATTCGATGAAGAATTTAGGAAATGTCCCCCTCCTTTTTTGCCTCACGTTCAATGGAGCCAATTTTTCCATGTATCCATATTCAATATGGATACATGGTAGGTTAAGCGGTTTGCTTTCTTTGGATGAACTGCTCGATTTTACACTCTGACACGTGTAAAATATAGGAGGAAAAAATGAGTCCAGTCATAACCCAAATGCATAAACCATGGGTCCATGGGTCACAACACGAGCTGAAGTAAAGGGTTCATCAAGAGAAAAAAAAATCTGTGGGCATTTTTGGTCATTTCTGTGAAAGAAATTAAAAATGTTAGGCATTTTTTATTCTATTTTTGACATTTTATAATTGAATTTATTACAGTTACTGCATTTGATAAATGGGATGGCTGATGTTTATCAGTACAAGCTTGTGGTTTCTGATACACAGCAGAACGTGTTCACACAACTCACAGTACTCTGCGCGCTGTGTGGCAGCACATGTAGCAGAGCAGGATGATGCAGGGTCAAATGGTGTCTTCATATCAAGTTATTAGTCTGACAAATGCATTTCTGGTCAGTTAATAAACAGTGAGAGCATAGTTTTTAGTATATAAAGGATATTTCTTTACTCCCTGCCAGCATTGATCAGACTCTGGCAGAAGTTTGTGTTTTAAAAGGATAACAAGCCCAAAGACTATTCAAAAAAGTCTTAAAAATTGTGTTTAAATCTAAACTGATTCCTTTCACATCCTGTGTGCTTCGCCTTGATGCCTTCATGTCCACATTGCATTTTCTTTTTTTTCAGACCTCAAAGCCATTTACTTTTTTTCGTCCCACATTTTTATGTCTCCTCATTAATGACTTAAATGTTGCTCTGGTTAGTGGAGAAAATGTAAACGAGGGAAAGGGGCTGATTATAATCCATTACCCCAAATATTTAAAAAATGTGCTTATTAAAAGCAGACCAAACTCAAATTTGAGAGGGAGAGAGAGCACTTTGTTGTTTTAAGTTTACTTGCAATAAAATCTGAATTCATAAAAAAAAAACTGATCTAATGTAGAGTAACACTGGATGTACTGGGAAAAAAATAATCTGACTGAAATCTGTTATGATACTGTGATTGCGAAGAAGTGGATTGGAGAAGTTAAGTTGTGAGGGTTTTATTTTGTGTTTATTAGAAGACTGACATTTGACTATTCTCACTAAAGAGCATGGGTACAAAGAGCACGGTCAGGGTTTTCTGCACAGGGTTCACGATGAGATCCTGATTTCAACACTTTGTGTCTCAAGCATAGCTGAAACATAAATGGTAGCATTAATAGGTGTGAGGGGGGCGTGCTTCTGCTTGTTCTTACACTGGGGACTGCAACAGGGGACCCTATAGGGTCCTTTGTGCAAGCTCCTACTAGATCCTGTAGTGTTGTATGTTTTAGTGAGCGTGTGAATAACTGTATGTAAAATGTATTCTGGTGTTGTCACATTGATGCCAGTGTTATACTGTCTATGAGTGTGTGACAGTGTGACCTTCAGCTCGAATGTGCAGATACTACACTACAATAACTACATTACAATATACCAGCTACACAGGCAGAGTCCAAGCATGAACCATAAGAAATAACTAATTGCGCTCAGTGTTTGCAGATTCTTCTTGCAGACATGCAGGCACGTATAAACTTCTGATTGAGCTAAACCAGACAGCTGAGTGTTAACATGCTGTGAGAGGGTGTATATTAAACAAAACCAGAGTGTTTTTTTTTTTTTTATTTACATCAAATCAAATCAAAAGGCAAGAGAAAACCAAGCTTAAACTGTCCCGTGTGAGAACTGAAAGTTGGGCCGTCTTTGATGTCGAAACACTCGAGGAACGCTTGCATGTGTCATCTCAGATGACGTGAACAGAGAACCATAGTTGTACTACTTGAAGCCTTAGAAGGCATCGGACAATAGAAATGAGGTGCTAATATATTTTGGCAGCTGTTAATAGATCTGAGAAGCGTGCCCAAGTGAAGTTCAGCAAATGTAAAGATGAAGAATTCCTTTTACAGGACCTTTGAAACATCCAGGACTTTCTCTTCAGTGCTCATTTGATGCTTGGTTCTGTTTCCTGTTTCCGTGTGGAGGGGCCTCGTTGTGCTCCGTACGTTGTGATTCTTTTATTTTAAAGTTGGGGTTTTTTTTCTTGTTTATTTTGGCCAAACTCTTTTAATGGCAGCTATTAATTTTGCATGTGAGTTTTATTATAATAACGTGTCACATTTGGCGCAGACTCGCATGTCACTGCCGACTTTACGGCCATACCACTGCAAACCACACAGCGTGAGGAAAAACACAAAGCTGTGAGCACAATAGAGCAGTGCTGAGTCTATTTAACGGCGTAAGTTGGATTCAGGTTCTCAGTTTATTTCTCATGAAGCTTCAGTGAATTTAAACGTAAGAGGACTCTTGTTTCTGACAGTGCGACAGTGCAGATGAACCTTTTTATAGTATACAGAAATATGTGTAAACAGGATGTTTCTCATTCTTCTTTGTTAACAATCAGTTGTTTGTTACCATGTGCCATAAATCTAGAGTGTAGACTTTTTTTTTCTTTTTTTTTTAATGAGCCTCAGCAATAATTGTTTGAATGCTTTGCGCAAGATTAGGAACCCATGAGGACGGATTTGCAGTTTAAGTGCTTTCAATCACATTATCGTGTTGCTTTGGGCCTTCTTGGCTTTTTTTCTTTCTTATGATATGATCTCATGTGACCAGTTACAGTGCTGTCTATTAAAGTCATTGCCAGGAAGTGTGTTAATTTTCATTCAGTCTAAATTGTACATGAGTATATTGATAGCCCATTGATGTCTTCCAGTTGGATGTGAAACTTAAGATAAGCTCATCTAACTGGCTTATCAAAAGTAGTAGGAACAGAAGGAAACGGCTCACCTGGTTCAAATGTAACAGTTCACCCTCCAGAGGTGAAGTTGTAACACATTAAATCTTTTAAATCTGTACAAAAATGTGTAAAGTGTGACAGCAGTTACTTCTTGATTGTGCTAACTTCATCTCGTCTTGTAACTCAGTTATAAAACACTATATAGTATTGTAACCTCCCCTTAGGTCACACAGTGTCACGTCTTGTGATTTCATGCTGTGTGCATACTCCGTCCTCTCCTGGTTTCTTCTGTCGCGTCGCTCACTGTTATGTCACACTGTCGCGTCCTTCCCTGTCATGTTGTCTCACATGCTGTCCATGTTATTTAATCGTGTGCTTAAAAGTTAATACTGGGTCTACCTTGAAGCAAAAGTAGGCATCTCAATCTTGAATGTTATGTGCTATAATTTTATCCTCTCTGGTAGCAGAGTGACAGGAACGTCATAGTCGCACCACAGGAACTCCAGGTAAAAAAGCTAATCGGACTGTATATTGGAGAAAGGGGCTGCATATTTTAGCATATTAATGAAGGCAAAACAGACTTTTTTTATTTTAACATTTATTTCATATCTTGATGTTTTTAGAGTCGGGAATAAAAGTCGGGCAAATTCTGTCCATAGAATTGCAAAAGATGACCTCATTAGCATATAGTGATGTGTACTGCAGCAGTGTGCAGTTTCAGTTCTTGTCGTTCACGCACTGAAATCGTTTCTTAGAAGAGGCTCAAGTGATTTGAAGTTAAGAGGAGAGTAAATGTAGGCATTTGAAAATTACTACTGCATAGCATGCTATTTTTATAAAGTACAGTTCTGCTTATTTGCATCCACAGTATACAGTGTGCACTATCACTGTATTCATATGTGCTTTAAGCACCTTCACGTCTTTCATTATAACCTGTTGTGTACTCCTGTGAGTCTAAACAGCGGATAATAAACGGGTCTGTGTTTAGTCTGTTGTGGTTGTCCCTGCCTCACTTCTGTGTAAATAAGAGAAAAAAATGTGTTAGCTGGATTGACTGGGCAGGGAAGGAACAAAGTCAGAGTGGTTGATGAAACAGTCTGTAATGGCTCTGCACTGTCAACAATGGTAAAATAAGAAAGATGATATAGTTGATCTGCATGCTGTAGATCAACTATATCGTGTGTGGTGGGGATTTTTTTTTTGTGTTTTTTACGATTGTTTTATTTTAGGGCTGTGGGTTTTTCTTTCCATCATGAAGAAAACACTGGAAAAGATGACAGTGCAAGCTATTTATGCATATGGTAGATCTCTGGACCACCTGAATCTGTAATCAATTGCAACCTAGCCTCCTGCCCCACTTTCTTTGAAGACTGCAAAGTTTGGCTAATTCTCAGGAGAAGCTGTCTGTATACTGTAACATCACTGTTACTGGCTCATTGTTCTAAGGCTCTGTGATTTGCACTTTTGATTAGGTGGAAGTAAAAAAACAGAGTTTTTCCTTCTTCCTCCTCATGGTGTAATAGTTTATGCATTCACCTACTAAATGAAAGACCCCCGGTTTGATCCTGGGAGGATGCACCTTTGCACCTTTGGGATTGTGTCAGGAAGGATGTGTAGTAAAATCAAATGTGGCACTACCTGCTGTGGTCACTGCTGGTGAATAAGGGTTCAGCCAAAAGCAGCTTCTGTTGAGTGTTTTTTAACCTCACTCTGGAGTGGTGATCTCACACAAAGACTTCTTGTATTTCATAATCCACCCATGTGTCTCTTATCTCTAGGTTGTTAATTCTGGCCTCACTGTTGTAGAGCTGTTACTGACTAATTCATGTTGTGGTTATTAATCGCTGTAGATTCAATTTACTGTCCTCGTCTGACTGTGCTAAATCAAAGCGCTTGTGTGTTGCCAGCTTCACAGGCTGTGCTGTTTGTTCCTCCTGGAGTTTGTGAAAGGATGGAGCAGCGTGGAAATGCAGGAGGGGAATCGGAGAGCCCCAGCCGTCAGGACAGTGCCAGCCCAGAGGAGATGGGGGAGAAAGGGGAAAGCCCCACTTCCAGCGGTGGTCTTCAGTGCAAGCTGAGCCGTCTGGAGGTCAACGGCAGCCCAACAAACCCACGAACCCGACAGAACTGCACACCGCTGAGACCACTTGGAGGTGCGTTGTTAACAGTTTTTTTTGCTTGATAAAGGTGTACATGTTTGTTTTAATAAAAGTTGTTTTTTTTAAGTGTTTAAAACTGTTCACAGACAGTCAGAGGAGTTATTAAATATTTAGTGGCTCCAACTTCGCGTTGCATTCTTTAAGGAAGTTATAACAGTCTCCCCAAATTCTCTGTGTGCCGTAAACACACAGTAAAATGCTAGACTTGAGCCAACGTGGTCTAAACGGGGAGAAAATTGAAAGACACCCAGCAGTCCTTCCACACCTGCCTCTTTAAATGGATTTAATCATTTAAAATGACTTATGTCTTTATGTTACCTTTACATTGCTGAATTTAATTTAAAGAAAGTGAAGTCCAGTTTTATTCATGTAATTATTATAAATGTATTTACATCAAATTGGGGGAAAAAGCTACATTTTTTCCTAGAGCCCAAGCCCAATTTTATTAACCCCAAATCAGAATATTTGGTATTTTTGCTTGGTTAGTGATCCTAGAAGTTTAATTATTTGGTTTATTTATTTTTTTACTTCATGCAACTGGACAGGTGACAAAATTAATCATTCCATTTTTGGAGGTGAGCTCAGCATGAAAGTCTTTGACAGGAGGTTGTTTAAAAATGTATGTCAATCTAAATCTTTATGACATGATCTATGACATGCTTTCCACTCCACATCGGTGTACTGAACCAATGAACATCCAGCAGGCTTGATAATATGTAAAAACTACTTTCTTCTGAGGCTGTCCCAGCTTTAATCAAAGAGGATATATGTAGTAAAATTATCATTGCATACTACTTTCTAGCTCATTCGTATGCTGTAGTGACTGGATCTGGTAGCTAAAAGACACAGCCATGGCTCTGGTGGCAAAGCAGGTTGCCTGCTAATCACACGGGCATGGCTTTGAGAAAGAAACTGAACCCAAGCTTCTCCCGCTGGCAGAAAGTGAAACACATTGTGAAGAGCCTTATAGAGAGTTTGTGCAACGTCCGCTCATGGATAGTGTTACAGAGCAGAAGGTACAGAAAACACTCAGTCATAGATGCCCATTATTCTCTCATGCAGTTGAAAACATCATCATGCATCATCACACAAACACTGTAGCTGAACACACACACACACACACACACACACACACACACACACACACACACACACACACACACTGCTGTGTTACCTCCCTCCACCCTTCCACTCAGCGGTCTGGTTATTGGCTGATAGCGTGCCTGATGCTGCTGCGGTTTGGCTCCGGGTGATCTGTCACTGCTCCACACACTGGGGGAGAAGGATTGATGGCTTGTTAATTAGCAGCTCCTGTGGGACAGACGAGTGGACTGGATGGGTGTGAGTGGTTCTATGCTTTGAGGATCTCTAAGCACTTACCCAATAACAAGTTCAGACCGATGCATAGGAACAGTTTTCACCACTAGAGTCGTGGCATCGCTCCTGAGTGCTAGATGCAGCACTTTAATAGCAGTTCTGGAAACAAGTCTTAACCCTTGTGGCTTTTAATATGTGGTTTAAACACAAATACAGTTGTACAATCTTGCACTGACTTATACTGACACTGGCAGCTGCCCAGTGTAACACAATGAGACCACCAAGCTGCTATACTGCAGCAGCACTGACGCACTAAATACTGAACAGACAAATTTGTTGAAGTGTGGCTGTGAGCTTCAACTTCTGGAGGAATCCCCGGAGAAAGTAATTTATAACATTATGTTTGTGTTACTCCCTGGGATCAGGGAGTCAGTGATGTAGCATTAAATCTTAGGTATGTCCACATATTAGCACAAATCCTTAGCCCAACAGGGAGGACTTAACATGTTTGAAAATGTTGCACTATAGAATAAGAATCTGCTGCAGTGCAAACGGTTTACACCGCTCAAAGATTGCAAACTTTCTCTTTTTTTTTCTCTCCCCTCAAACAGCTGAGGTCAGATCTTGTGAGAAAGCATATTTAATTTTTTTTTTTTTATCTGCTTATTATACAAATAATTGGAGACCTTTTATAAGACGAGTAACAGTTGTTTCCATGACTATAATGATACATTGTGTTACAACAAAAAAGACATTTTCTCTGTCACGGTTTAACAGGGTAAGAATATCTCTTCATTGACGAGAGGGAGGGAGGGGGGAGTGCTCAAGCATTTAATAGTAATTGCTAAAAGGGTAAACTATCCCACATTTTCTTCTTCCACAGTTTCCAGACTGTTGCAGATAATTAGATTTGGTTCACTCCAGTCACAAGGCTTTAACTGCTAGATCTACAGCAACAGGAAGGCCAGGGATGGGAAATCCTGAAAGGATTTTTTTCCTACCTTCTACCTGTAAATTGTTGAATCTTGAAATATTCGGTTTGTAACCCTGTAGTCACTTTGTCTACATTTGTGTATCACGGAAATCTTCTCCCCTCTTCAGATACATTAACAGGTGGAGTAGAGGAAAACACTATGAAATGCTAGTAAGGCCTGACCTGCGATCTCCCGTCCAATGCCAGGACCTGGGAAGAGGGCGAGCCACACATTAGTGCTATAACTTTCTCCCTCTCTGTCTCGTTGCACCAGGTTTAATGATCCCAGTCTACTGTGTGGTGGAGCATGCAGACATGGGAATGGCGGGCAACTTTGAGGGGCGTAGCGACCGTCACGCCGAGTTTGTGTTGGTTCGTAAAGATGTCCTCTTCACACAGCTGGTAGAGACGGCACTGGTTGCTCTTGGATACTCGCATAACTCAGCTGTGCAGGCACGAGGTAAGCAGTGGGTGTGAGTATGTCTGAAAAGGTAAATTCATGTGGTCTTCAGATGACTCAGATGTTACTCACTATGGAGGACATTGACATTTAAAGCAACTCTGTCCTTAAAAATGAAAACATACTGGATTTTAAAATTTGGCTCATCGCCCTTTCAAGATTTTCTGCCTACTTGGGCATATCTCCTGACACTGCTAGTATTTTTAGTCTCCTCTGGAAGTCCCATAAAGTGTACTGGAGCTCCTCAAAATGGTGACTCACCAACTGGAATTTCATTTGTTGGATTAAGGATGAAGTCACTGAGAGCCAAATCTGTAAAGCAGGACAAGTGGTGTGCGCAGATAATGTTGGTGTAGCCAAAAATTATATGGTGGGTACTGCCACACGGTGTCATGTGTCACAGTTCAGGTGGTTTGTACCAAATGTTCACCCTCGGATCCCTCAAGATGTTGGAGTGGAAAACTTGATTCACAATCTCAAAGTCAAGCTGAATGGGATGTTTCCCAGGAATGATCTAAAAGTTGCAGTTGCACTAGAAGTGCTCCAGAGGTTCAGACAGGTGTTCAAATTTAAGATCACCTGGTTTTATAAAATGCATTTCTACATGTCTTTAGAAAAGCCAGTCAGTTTAAGAAGCTTGTCATTTTCAGTTGCATCAGAAAAAGTCACCGCAAACACTCACTGGATTTATTTTTTAATTTTTAATTTTTTTGGCTTTAAATATTTGTAACATAGGACGCCCAAAAATAGAGTTAATCTCTCTGTATATGTCACAAATTACACTGTCAGTGTAGGGAGGTCAGTGTAATCAATAGTTATTTTATTCTGTCTGTCTCCCCTCACCCACAACCGGTCACGGCACATGGCTGCCACTCCGTGAGCCTGGTTCTGCTGGAGGCTTCTTCCTTCCCACTGTTTCCAATACAATATGAAACACCTTGAGGTGACTGTTTTTTGTGATTTGGCACTATATATAGATAGATGTATAGCTATATCTCTATATCTGTCTTATATATAAATTCCCCACTCGCCCCCCTGTGGGTGGTCTATCCTTCAAGCTTGGGTCCTCTACCAGAGGCCTGGGAGCTTGAGGGTCCTGCACAGTATCTTAGCTGTTCCTAGGACTGCGCTCTTCTGGACAGAGATCTCCGATGTTGTTCCTGGGATCTGCTGGAGCCACTCGCCTAGCTTGGGAGTCACTGCACCTAGTGCTCCGATTACCACTGGGACCACTGTTACCTTCACCCTCCACATCTTCTCGAGCTCTTCTCTGAGCCCTTGGTATTTCTCAAGCTTCTCGTGTTCTTTCTTCCTGATGTTGCTGTCATTCGGTATCGCT
>VVHJ01034918.1:0-14018 GCA_015107715.1 Tylochromis polylepis
ATGGGTTGCGTCCTTCTCCCATATGCTCTTCCAGTATTGCGCCGTCTCCAGCCTTGGTGGTGCTGTTCTTATATTGTTCCCCTGCAACTGAGAGTACACCTTGGCTGGTTCTGTGGAGAACAGCTGGTTTATTCTCCTGCCTTCGATCTCCCTGGTATACCTCCTCAAGTGGCTGGCCAAGGCTGTGAGTCTTTGCTTGGCAGTTTCCAAGGCCTCAGGTATGGACAGCTTGTTGTACTTAGGCACCCTCTTCATTGCACCTTTCTGCAGCTCCGATAGTTGGCTAACCTCCCTCTGTGCTCTGTTCACTAAAGTTTTTCTATTTCTATTTTCACACAGGAAGCAGTGTAAAAGTTAAAACTAGTCCAGTTCAACATGCGATCCACTGTATATTTTTTAAGTTGTTAGTGGGCTGATTTTGCAGCTATATCAGTGTGTATGTTTAAATACAGGTCTGGTTAAAGAAACAGAAAACAACCTTTCAACTGCATTGAACTGTAGGAGCTCAGTGATTTCTTTGTGTCTCTGAATACACTGACATTCTCACAGGAAGACTGAGTGATGAAGAGTGTGCACATGTTCTGAAACAACACTGACCCACAGTACAGAAAACCAGTGAAGATGCATTTAATAGTGGTAGTGAAAGGGTATAGTCCTTAAAGGGTTTTAGGACATTGCTTTCAGTTATGTACAAATGTAATCACTTGTGTGCTGCTGCTCTTCTCCTACTTTTAGGAAGTACTACAAACGTTTGAAGCAGTCCTTCACTCAGTTCTGGGCTTTGATGCTAATAACCAGGAACACCATTAAGAGACATCACTGGAGAAAGGTATATATGAGAGAAAGAAAGAAAGTGTGAAAGAGAGAGAGAGGTCCTCACTGCGAAGGCCATGCCTGAGTTTCTTGGCAGTCTCCCTGTATTATGCCATACAGAATTGGACTGGTGAATAATTACATAGTATTTTTGGCTTTTTGATTTTAGATACATTATTATAGGGGATTTCTGGAAAAAAGGAAGGTTTATAGGTAAATGTTTGACTTAAAATACCTGCCTTTACAAGATTGTATTGGATTTTCTCATTGGCTTATACGTTTCAGCTTATCAATATTTTCCTCATAAAATGTAATTGCTTTCCTTTCCTTTAACTGGCTTTCTTATCTTGTGATAGCCTTGTCACATGTACACAACCACACCTACACTTTAGTCCCTCTCTGCTCTTGGACTTCAAACCCTCTCAGTGAAATTCGAAGCAGCACTGCATCTCTCCTTCCGCCTTTTGAAACGTGTCTCTCAGACTTCATGCTTCGTAGCTCTGACAGGTACGCCGTTTTTCTCTTTAATCTTGTATGTCACATCAGATGCAAAAATGTAACTGGCATTTTTGTTTCCTCAAGGCATAGTTTACACCAGGAACATTAAGATAACAAGTTAACTGCCTGTATCAGATTTCCAAACAGCTGAGACACCTCTCTCAGCTGTTGCTTTCTGTGGATCATCTTTTGTTTCTTGCCTGGAACAACAGTAAGCTGATATTTTTCCTCTTTTTGGTCATCCCTTTGTTTCTGTCATATTGCTCTCATGCTGTTTCGTGTTTTATGAGCCTTGAACTATGAACAGTGGAGCTGTTAGGATTAGGCAATGAGCTGTCAGTTATTCAAGCTTAGTTACTGTCATTATATATATATATATATCAAATCTGAAAACGCTACGTCCAGATGAACAGAATAAACTTTTTGGGATTTCCTTACCTGGATGATTGAGCATGCATCAAGATTTCATGATATAATGCTTATTGTAATGCATTTATGAGTAGCTTTTTCACTGTAACTTTTTATTCTTTGTTTTTACTCTTCTCACTTTTAACATACTGAGACGTATTGTTAAAATTGCACTTCTTTTACTTATATTAAAATGTCTCAGTGATTAAATGTTTAGTTAAATGTCTTTACACTGACAGAAAGGGCAGTTTCACTGGTTCAGCCCATTTAAGATCAAAGTGGGCTGTATTTGAGCCATAGTATAAAATGAGTTTGACATCCCTGATGGTAAATGGAAAATGGACTGGTTCTTATTTAGCTTTTTTCAACTCTACTTAAGATCCCCAAGGCCCCCGGTACCGGGGGCAAAGGGGGTGAACTGTAGTTTGACCCTCTGGGACGTCAAGTCTTTTATGCAAATATCGACATGTGTGGTATCGACAGAAACCTCAGAATCTCAGCTAAAAACTCATATAAACCTACAACGACCAAAGACAGCAAAAACAAGCGAAAATTAAAAGAGCAGTTGCGTAATTTTGCAAAAGTTCGCTAAATACAAACAACGGCATCACGAACTCACGCAGCTTTATGTAACTGCATAAACAATGCCTCGTTAGCAACCCGAGATCTTACAGATTCCAAAACTGCAAGTTTCGCCACGCTCGGACCAAAATTCACTGACCCAGCCGCAAAAGAAGACCACAAATGCACATAACCTTCCATATGCACTAAGACAACGCTCCGCTTACCTGAGCGTTTTCCTCCGTTGTTCTCCACCGATAGCCGCTGAGCTTTCTAACATTCACACAGATTCACCTTCCGACGGCTGCATCAGAGGGCCCAGTGATATTTGGCATGCAGACTCCCGATTAGTAGATGACCTGCTCTACCTCCCGAGCTACAGCCGCCCCTTTTAGTTGTTGAAATTGTGGCATCATTGTTTGATAATTATGCGAAAATCTAAGAGATGCTCAGATGGCACTCCTGATGCTAAATAATGCTAATGCTGTCTTCTGTCAGGTAAAGAAAAAAGATAAACATTTTCATTAATGTAATTAAAGTAAATCAAAAGTAATCATTAAAGTAATCAGAAAGATGTGAACTTATATTTATCATTAGGGTATAATATATATACTGTATGTACATATTGTGTTAACTAGTCTGAAATTACTGAGTGTTAAATCTGAATGACATTTTGCGTAGAAAGGCACTATATAAGTACCAGTCGATTTACTAATAACATGTATGACAAGATGCACACTGATACAACACTTGAACAACCATCAGTGATCCAGCCCAGATTATAAGATTTACTAAAGAGGCAAGTTTGAAGCGCAGACTTTAAAGGAGAGAGTGGTGTTGTACTTCTACACAAACTCAATGAAATGCAACTAAGTGACTGAGCAATGTGCTCTATTGTGATAATATTGTTTTGCTATGTTTAAAAAAATATGTATAAAGAATTTAAATTCAGTTGTATATTTCACAGTTAGCTCATAACATGATTATTATAACATCCCTAACTGAAACTGAAAATTTTCGTCTTATTGGCCTGATTGGACTTAGATGTCCCATGAAAGCCTGTTCTGTTAATGTGGCTGATAAGACATGTATCAGTAAGACAGGGTGAATGAATTATGTCACACAGCCACACAGACAAAGTCCAGATAATTCTGTTTAAACATTTAAGTATTTATTTAATATTTATTAAAACGTCAACAACAGTTTAAGGCTCACCAACATCAGTAGGTCTGAGTAGACCACAAATGTAATATTTAATGTTAGAATGGCACAGTAAACCATTATACATCATACTCCCTCCGTCTGCATTTTCTCCTCTCTCTCATATATATATGTGTGTGTGTGTGTGTGTGTATATATATATATATATATATATATATATATATATATATATATATATATATATATATATATATATGTGTGTGTGTGTGTGTGTGTATATATATGTATGTATACACACACACACACACACACACACACACACAAAGCATGTTTACAGCTTGATATATGTCCACACCCATGGGCTGTTACCACACCTAATTTTATTAGTAGGCATTCTGTTGTATCAAGCTAGATGAAGAGCAGGATAAACAGTTGGGATATGGAATAAAAATGTACGAACAAATCTATAAACACTGGAAAAGTCAGAGACATGGGTTGGTTTATGTCATAAACTAATCATATCGGACCAATACTGTTGCGGTGACTGCTAAGCTGTAAACCTCCTGATAAAAACTGAACTTGCTGGACTCTTGGAACTACGTGGCCTTTGGTGCAAGGAGGAGCAACAGCCCTGTGGGTGTGGAACGAGTATATAACCAGACATGTATCCAAGAATAGCTCTGACTGAACATGTGCCTGTGGGAGAGATGAAGGACTAGTTTTGCTTGGATAACTCAGAAACAAGCTTAAGGTGAAGGAAGCTATTGTTTAGTATGACTCTGGGTGTACGTTTTGAAATGATTCTGTTCATGGTCACATTAGTGACTAACCGACAGCGTCTCTGTGTGTGTCAATTTCAGGAATTGCATGAGAGAAGCCAAGTGAAAGCCGTGACAAGGACAAAGTCTGTCAAAGGGATGGTGAGGGAATAAAATGAACAACCCATGTACTTTGTAAATTCCATTTTATAATAACTGTTTCTCTGACATTTTGCTTTCCTTTTAGGATGTGAGGATGTTAGAGATCCCTGCTGAGCTGTCTGCCAGACTCCACAGCACAGCAGGTTATAGTCATAAAAAATTCCAACTACAGAGTTTATATGAAGAAGTCACAATATGAACATAAAAATAGAACAGTAATGACAATTTCTGGTGGATCCATTCATCCAATGAAGCTTGTGAATGCACTTCTGCCTCTTTCTAACAGGGCAGAAGCAGCTATCAGAAGTCACAGAGGTCTCACCTCCACAGGTGAAAGCAGAACATAAGCTCAACCTGCCTCTCGATATTGACAGATACCCATTCTCACGCTATGCCAAGTCTGTATTAAAGGTGAATAAAATATGAGCTCCCTAACATCACATCAGAAAGCATTACATTGACTTACAATAATTTAATCACCTCACCTATCACCTCAGTCTTAAATCCTGTCCTCTGACTTGGGCTCTGGAGGCAACGAGCAAGTTATCAAGGCCAAGTTAAAGACATCCTTTCTGTAGCAGTCATTGTTTACAAAGCAGTCAATTTGTTTAATTAAAGCATAGAACACCTCAGGAAACCTCCAGTTTCGTGACGTAATCGCCAAATATTAGAATAATATTTTTCTACACACTTAAAATTCTTCTATAAAAATTTACCATGCAAAGAAGTACACTCCGAATGCATGTACTGAAAAAAATTAGCGACATTGTTTGTATTCCTTTCTGAGCATTCTTCATGTTGTTGATGCGTTTCCCTCAGGATACATGGTGCCAGCCTCAGGGATATCCCCTTCAGAAACCCCTTACACCTCTAGAACCTGAAGATGTCAGAAGTGCTTTGGAGATTTACAAACTGGTATTTTACAGTGATTAAAGTCTATATGGCATTAAGGACATTAAATATGATCTTTTGTCATTAACTTAATCTTTTGTTTCACACTGGTGTCTCTACAGATTTTGCGTTTTACAGGAGAGTCGGATATTAGCACCTGGCAGGAGCAAATTTTAAGCAACTACATAGTGGAGAAGGGCCAAAGCCTGCCAGCCTTGAGGGATGAGATCCTGGTCCAGCTGGTTTACCACACTTGGAGCCTGAAGGAGGAGCAGCAAAGCCTGAGGGGCTGGTTGCTGATGGCCTGCTGCCTAAGTGCTTTCACACCATCACCATCACTGGACAAACATCTACTCAAGTAGGCACAAAAATACAAAAATCAAAATTAACCGTAACTCTAATATTATGTTTTGAAAAATATGGGGGAGTTGACATACTGATGTTTTTGCTACGATCCCTGTCACCCTATCAAATGAAAGGGACAGATCTGTTGGTTCGAAGTAGTGAGGAGGGGACACTGTCGTCCAGTTCTAGAAAAGCAAACCCAGCAAGCTGATTGTCATTTGTGCATAGCACCTCTAGACTTAAATCGGTCTAAATATAATAATAACCAGTATGATAGTGACCTTTGCTCTGTGTGATGTTAGAGGTACTCACATCATCTTCAGATAATGCACATAGGCTCTTGACTTTTACATAATGATGTCATATTCAGTGCTGTGGAAAGTTGTGTATTTAAAATATACACATTACCCTTACCCTTAACCATTGCTGGTTACTCTGGTATGAATGACTCTGAATAACATTATGGTAAATAACACAATATTGGCAAAACACAACAATACTTCAGCCGTTGTACTTTTCTCATCAGTTAACTTTGGAGTTACTATAAAGACTGAACATGCAGGATAATGTGTCTGTTGTCACTGGGTGGTGCTGAGGTCTGAATCTGAGGGCAGCTCCTAAAATCACATAGAGAAAGAATCATCACAAACCGTGAAAGATAACGTTTATCCCTCAAATCGGAAATCGAGCTGATCCTTCCCTGTCCTCTCACACACGGGATCTGAAGTTCTGCTCTTACATTTCTTCAGTTCTACAGTTCTGCTGACAGCTGACACATGAACTGTTTATTAAGGTATCATATTTACCTTTGAGTCAATAGTGCTTTTTAAATGGAGATCTGCAAAGATGAGATGATGACGCAGGTTTCCAGTCCTGGTTCAGTCGTTTTGCTGCATCGTGGGCACCTGCGGGAAAACAGAGACAAAAATCTGACGGTATTATCAGCAGTGTTTCAGCTGCTGCCTAGTACTGGACAACATATTGTATATATTAATCTTCATATTATTTCTCTCAGAGGATGCAAGCTGCACGGAGCATTGTACATAAAACCTTTTGAACAACACCTCATTTAGAATAATTCAGACTTTTATTTAACCTGAATATTTGAAACAAACTCAGTAAAAAAAAATATACACACAGAGTCTGTGCTGAAAAATTAATCAGTGGAAAAATGAAACATACATTTTAACTTAAGCTGCCAAATGTCTGTATTTGGTTTCAGTTTCTGATCTAAACTGTCTCAGTACCTCTTCATCAGCTGCAGGTCGAAACAGCACTCATTTCAGTTCAGTCAGGCCAGCAGAGCTAATGTTTGAACTACAGCACTGACTTTAATGAACAAGCTCACAGTGATTTCTTTAGTTAAATTCATTCATGTGCACGGATTAGCTAACAACTTTCCCCGACAGAAAAGTGCGGGGCCTCGGGTGCTTCTGTTGGTTAGTCCAGTTTATTGGTTTTCAGCGTCCCAGGTCTGTCTTCCCGAACAAAGATACAGAAGTTTCTCTATGACTGCAGCAGCCAGTCAAAGCTGTTATGATGACGTTGCGCCCCAATTTTGTAGCATTGTGGTAGTAATTAGAATCACACTTATTAGAAAGAGAAAACTTGAACACAAATCAGCATGATGAGAATTACTGATAACGAAGGAAAACATCTTTGGGAAAAATGTAAATTTATCTATCTCCGCTAACATGGAGGAGGCGGGGTTTATGACTTACAGTGCAGCCAGACACCAGGGTGTGATAGAGACGTTTTGGCTTCATTTTTGGGGCTCTGTTAGGTCATCCATCTTTTCTAAAGTCATGAGGTGTGTCCCAATTCAGGGGCTGCATCCTTCGAAGGACCCGGCCTTCTCGGTCTACGTAGGCCAGCTCCTTCGAAGATCGCGAAGGCCAGAAATGCGAGATTGCTAAATGGGACAGTCACGGAGATCAAGTAAGTGGGACAAACTACCACTGAGGTCGACACTTCAAATACAACATGTCTAAAGCTAACGCTAAAGCTAGAGCACTCCTAGCACATAACTACTGTGGAGGAGAAAGCATAGGAGACTAATGCCAAAGGAACTAAAAACATATCGCCCTCTAAACCACCAGTGCCCCAAAAGAAACAAAAAGGGGAAGAAGCCACTACTGCTGGAGCCCAAACTGATAACTCCTCCAATACTGCAATACTAGCTGCTATTGGCATTCTACAAACTATGATGGAGAACTTTAAACTGGAATTAAAACAGAATACGTTAACAATAGGCAGCATTGCCAAAGCACTGGAGTTTAACTCAGCCGAAATTAAAGAACGCAAAGAAAAAAAAACAAAAATTAGAAGAAGAAGTGAAAGAGCTCAGAGCAAAAAACACACAGCTGGAAAGAAAAACCATACAACTGGAAATGAAAGTGGCAGAACAAGAACGGTATAAAAGAAGATGGAACTTAAGACTGAATGGGCTAAAAGAAGAAAAAGAATAAAACGGACATAGAGAAAAGGAAAGGTTTCTTGCTGTTCTGTAAAAAGAAGAACGCAAATATTTTAAATCAAGAAACACTAAAGACGCTGATACTGCATTTTGGTCTAAACAATGGGGAGATGAAGTCTACTTTAGTCATGGTACCTCAAGGTCAGCAGGGGTCGCCATCCTCCTGAAAAACTTCCATGGCCAGATTATATTCCATGTGGCAGATGAACAGTGTAGTGCCACTGTGTTGGATCGGTTGCTTCTTTAATTCGTTGGACTCTATTAGCCAAAAAAAGTGAAATCTGTGGGCTTCATTTTTACTGTAGCCCAAGACCGCCTGTGAATCTGTCCAGAAATATTCTTGGTCAATTACGAACTTTAGGTACAAAGGATCTTGGGATCTGGAGTTTTTGCAGGTTCTTTAGCTCAGCGAGCCAACTCTTCCATTGTAGCTTCAATTCTCCAGGCAGTGGTTCATCCCATCCAATGCCCTTTAGCCGCAATTCCTGCACAATTTTATTTGCCAGTAGAAGGAAGGGAGCCAAGAAGCCTAATGGGTCAAACATCGAAGCTATAATGGAGCGAATTCTTCACCATGTTACCAGTTTCTCAGCCAGGGTAACCTTAAAGGAGAAGATGTTGCTGTTGATATCCACATCCTGGGCGCCACTTACTTGTTCACTACCTGGAATTGACTGCAGGACTTCTCTGTTGTTGTATATGAGATTGTGGAGCTGTAGTCCTACCTTTGCGCATACCTTCCCTACATCTCTCACTAGTTCAATGGCTGCGTTCGCAGTTTCTACACTGATGAGGCCATCAGCAAAGTTATTCCTGACGAAGTTGGGCGCTGGGGGATGTTCCCTTTCATTTTGGCTTGCAAGATACTTAAATCAGTAATTTGCGCAGCTTTGTGAGGATGCGACCCTGAAAATATGGACTTTCATGCAAATATTTTTTTCACCATTTTCCAACTACAGAAATCGTCAGTAATCTCGGTCCAGTCAGTTTGTTGATAACATCAGATTCCAGTGAATAGTCTAAGGAGCTTGGAAAGAAAAGCGTCTGGACTTGTTTAAGTTTCTTGAAGATGTTTCATCCGAGAAGCGTCTTCAGTTCTAAGAGCAAATGGTGGAGAGTCCCAGATTTTTAAACCCTATGGGAGTGTCCCTAAGAGGGTCCTGGACCCTCTATTGTTCTTCTACCTAATCACATGAGCCAAGGTTTGAAAATGGGTGTTGGTCACAATCAGCCAAGGTTTTGGGTGAACCCATTGTGAGACCTTGCCACACCTTATCATGTGACTTACTGAGAACAACTGACCCAAGATGTGAGTGGGCTTTCCAAGCTCCTTAGACTACGATGACCTGGATGACTGAGATCCTTCAGAGACATATTCCAGTCAATAGTTGATCATTCAGAGTGTGCCACTGTAACTAGCAAAGCAGCCAAACACAACTCTAATCTTTTTTGGTTTCTTGGGTGATACACAAGAAACCAAAAAAGAAAAAAAAAAAGAGTCAAACATTTCCTTCAGCTCTCTGCATCGCTTTCCTCAAAGACATTTTCCATGAACGTTACATAATCTTCCTTGAATTTGGGTTTTTTCCTCAAATTTCTCTTTCAGGTGCTTAAGCCGCACCAGAGCCAGACACGTACTTTCTGGCAGTTGAGGGTGTGCCTTAAAGGAATGGGGCATTTCTAGGTGCCCATCAGCATTCTGGTGTATTTTCTCATTTAGCACTTGCGTGAACTGTATGCCATCGTGTGATATGCTCTTTTTCCCAGGATTCATATCGCTAAAGTCTGACTCAAGTACTCTGAGGATGGTGGCTAGGACTCTTTGTCAAGGGTGGAAGTTCCTTGACAGATAAGCGATGGCACAGGCCTGTCACTTCTGTTGATGTTGCCACCTTTTGTGAACTGCCAACAATGCTCCAGCCTAGGTCAGTCTTGATTGCATATGGCTCTTCGTCACCTCCTGTGACGACTTGCTGTGGTGCCAGAGTTCTAGGACAGTCATAGCCTATCAACAGCCCAACCTTACAGTCCATTATTTCAGGCATTTCCTGTGCTATCCTGATTAGATGTTTCCACCTTTTGGCAGTTTCAGAGGTGGGAACATGGAACATTCAAGTGAGCATATTCTTTGTCAAACACCATGTGAAGTCTCACATTTTCTGCCTTAGCATCAAACTCTTCTTGCCCCACTTCACTCATACGTACTTTCATTGTTCTCATCAAGTCTGCTGTTACTGCTGTGCCATAATCAATTTTTCTTTTAATTTAAGTAGAAGGGGCTGACTGAGATTTCATATTTTCATAAGTATCTCTCACCTGTGTCTCCAGTCCTTCAACAGCATCCATCATGTCAGTTAATTCTTGGTCAGAGTGCTCATCTTTAAGTTTGGAACATGTAGCTCTAACTTGTACGTTCCAGCTTTCATATAGGTTGATAAATTTACTCTCCCTCTGAGAACTCTCTTGTTGCTTAAGTTCTCGCATTTTGGACGTTAACTTTCTCTCCCTTGATGATTTTCTGGGTTCAAGTATCGGAGGTAGGCTTCATAAACATTATCTGGTGGATTTCTATTTTAGCATGAATATCACCTATGAGTAACTCCAATTTCTCCCTTTCAACATCATCAGTCTGTGATTTCAGTTGTTCATTCAAACATGTTAACTCTTCCTTAAAGGGATTCAGTTTGTTCTCTGCATTTTTCACGATGTGATTTTTCTCCGTTTACTGAAATTGCACGTTTCAGCAAACCCACTGCATCAACAAGTTATTGCTAAATGTGCGTGTAATCTTTGCAAATATATAACTGTCAGTTCAATCTAAGTCATTGCAACAATTTGCACAAATACATTACTAGGTACACTTCTTTTAAGTTGAACTCTTAAACACCATTACAACAGTTTAAACAACACGACTTGTAAGTGAGGAACAATTGGCCTATAATGGTTGGTTACCTTTCAACTCGAGTACCTTTCTCATACAAAATACTTTTTTAAATAAACCCCTTTTCAAACTCTACTAATGTCCATAAAGTTGTGGATGTAGCAGTCAAACCTGATGCTGACTGCTGAGCCGTAATCTTTAGCTTGAAGGTAGCAAGGGACGATAGAGTTCTTGCTCTCTGAAGCTGTAGAGAGGAGATTTGCAGAGCTGTAGTTTACACTGGTCAGTATTGCCCTCTATTGGTGAAGTTGCAGTTGTTGCCATCCGAAGATCAAGGCCAATAAGGCCAATAATGTTGTTTTCTCTGTTTTCTCCCTTTGAGTTTGCAAGCCTCTTCTCCACCGTATTCTCTGACCACACACTGCAGTAGCTTCTCTTATTCGTGGACGTACATCGCTACTATCTTTGAACTTTTAGTCACATTAGCGGTACGTTTCCAATGTAATTACGGGGGTCCAACAAAACAATGGCCACGCATCATACTGATGTCTTCTGAAGTTTTATTTTTCGCTCTCTCTCTTTGTCTTCAGACACTGTGAAAACTAAAGATGTCAGTGTAATGTAAAAGCATGTATTCAACGTTATATACAATATACACGAAAATCCCTACCTCACACGCCTCTTGGACCACAAGCAGAATAAGGTTGTTTTTGTGGCTGTCTTTCCTCTGTATCCATACTAGTTCTGACCCACAATACCACAGCTGTGCTCTCAGCTAAACTCTGTTCATGTGTCCAAGCTCTACCTCAAGCAAACTTTACGGCACTTTACACTTTATTCAATTCAATTCAATTTTATTTATATAGCGCCAAATCACAACAATAGCCGCCTCAAGGTGCTACTTTATAGTACTTTTAACCAAACCTTATTTTATAATCACATATTTTAGACAATTTTTTAAATCAATGCTACCCATTGATTGATTATATAATACATTTTTAACCCTTTTCAACAAATATATCAACTTAAACATGAATCTATCACAGAAACATAAAAAATAAACACCTTTATTTAACTGTCTCTGGGACAGTTACACACCCGAAGGCAAATGATGCCTCTGCTTCCAGTGCTGTTTGTGATGTAGTGCATAAACTAGAGTCACTTTCACCAGAGGCAGCTAACTTCATTCTAAGTGATTTCAAACATGTCCCACTTAAAAAGACAAGACATGTCCCCTGTCCCACTACACGGTACAAAACACTGGATCTCTATTATGGATCAGTGGAGGATGCATACAAATCAGTCCCACTACTTCCACTTGGCTCTGCAGATCACAACTGCGTGCACTTAATGGCTATGTATAGAAAAGTTTTAAAAAGACAGAAAACACAGATACAGGGCATATAGAACTAGACGGAAGAATCCATGCTCTGCTTGCAGGAGTGTTATGACGAACAGACATGTTTAAAGAGACTTGTGGGGATGATTTGGACAAGTTTACTGATGTCATGTGTTCTTAGACTGTGTTTTGTAGAGACATGCTTCATTCCGAGGCAAGTTAAAATTTTTCCTAACAAGAAACCACGGATGACTAAATCTGTGAAGTCCAGCATACAGAAAAGGAATCATGTTTTTAAACATGGTACACCTTCTAACCTCCACTTGGCTGCTAAAGAACTGAAAATGGAAATTTTAAAACCCAAATTGAAATATAAAGTAGAAATGGCTGCGAATAAGCTGGGTTCAGCATGGTCCAGTATGGAAAAAAATAGCAGACCCAAAGAACAGCAGCCTGTCACTCAGCATGCATTTCATTCAAACTCTGAGATAGCTGATGCTCTTAATTGTTTTTACAATGGTTTTAACACTTTTGATTTTAGTAATGAGATCCAGGAACTGCAGTGTAGTCTCAAGTGAGCACTTTAACATCAAGCAGTAGGGTGTGGAAAACGGCCTCCACTCCATAAGTCTCCATAAGTGATAATATTTGTGGTTGTTTGCTCAAATCTTGTGCTCAACAACTGAGTCCTGTAATTCATTATATTTTTACCAAGTCTTTACAGGCATAGCACTTACCTATTGTATGGAAGAATGCTGTTTTAGTACCTGTCCCTAAGACTAGTCATCCCAGATGTTTAAATGACTTTAGACTGGTTCCTCTCACATTTGTGAAGTCAGATATTTTTAAGGCAAACCTAGCATATGCTTGACCCCATCCAGTTTGCTTATAGACCACAAAGAGGAGTGGAAGATGCTACAGTAACCTTGCTTGAACCTGACTGTTAAACACACTCGATTACTGTTTGTTGATTTTTCTTCAGCCTTCAACACAGCCTCATATTTTAATGTGAAGGCTTTTAGAACAGTTAAACATGAATACAAATCTAACAGGACCCAAAGAGTGTGGATAAATGGTGTCCTAGTCAACCAGTTCTTCTCCTTGACTAGCTTCCCACAGGGATGCGTGCTCTTGCCCTTATTATTTATCCTGTACACAAATATGTGTCAGAGTAAGTTTGAAAATAGGGCCATTTTAAAGTATGATGATGTTGCATCCGCAAACTGGCATTAGGTGGTGCTCTCACTTGGTGTTTGATCTCTGCGGTAGAGTATCACTTCCTGTTCCTGTTCCAACACATAGTGGTGTTTTTGTGCTTACCTGCGTAGCAATTTAATTAAAAACTTATAGATAACCTCTTATTTCATAGCGTAATCTTCACATGCTTCATCCGAAGCACACTCTCTGTGTACTCAGTCTCTAATTTATATTCACAGTATTCACTCACTGTGTCTTTAGGGTTTTGCTTAGCTCACAGCCCACTCGCTAGCAGCATGGCCTCTTCACCTGTCCCTCCTGCACTTTCCTGCTCATTGTGTCAGATGTTTAGTTACTCCTCGGCCTCCTTTAGCAGTAATGATACTTGTAACAAATTTAGCCTATTTGCAGCTCTGGAGGCCAGGATCACTGAACTGGAGACTCGGCTTCACATCCTTGAAAAACCCGTAGCTAGCCAGGCCCCTGTAGCCGGTGCAGCCGAAGGTAGCGTAGACCCTGCTAGCTCTC
>VVHJ01034922.1:0-12456 GCA_015107715.1 Tylochromis polylepis
TCCCGAGGTCTAAATGGGAGACCCCCCCTAGGGTGGTGGAGAATGACCAAGCTAAGATCCTGTGGGACTTCCAGATACAGACGGACAAAATGGTGGTGGCTAACCAACCGGACATAGTGGTGGTGGACAAGCGGAAGAAGACGGCCGTAGTGATAGATGCAGAGATACCGAATGACAGTAACATCAGGAAGAAGGAACATGAGAAGCTTGAGAAGTACCAAGGGCTCAGAGAAGAGCTCAAGAAGATGTGGAGGATGAAGGTAATAGTGGTCCCAGTGGTAATCGGAGCACTAAGTGCAGTGAATCCCAAGCTAGGGGAGTGGCTCCAGCAGATCCCAGGAACAACATCTGAGATTTCTGTCCAGAAGAGCGCAGTCCTAGGAACAGCTAAGATAACTGCGTAGGACCCTCAAGCTCCCAGGCCTCTGGTAGAGGACCCGAGCTTGAAGGATAGACCGCCCACAGGGGGCGAGAGGGGATTTTTTTTTTTTTTTTTTTTTTAGGCCAAAGGCTGTTAGAGGAAACTGAATCTAGATGAAGTCTAATTTTTTAGTTAAAAATCTTTTCAGATATTAGCAATAACAAGATCCTAATACGTGAAAAAAAGGTACACAGTTTGTTTTTTAAAAAATAATTCCACTGACACTCTTGGTTCCACTTGGCGGGCTCCAGCATGAGGTTGTGTTTGGCCAGCTCCAGCTCTTTCCTGAGGTTCTTGTATTTGGCTCGGATTTCGGAGATCCTCTCCTGACGGTGCTCCAGAAACTTCAGCTTGGCGCTGAAGCATGTGGGCCCCTGAAAGCAGAAACACAACCTTTTTCACTTTTTTTTATTGATTTAAAGATTTTATTTAAATTCATACAAAACATATAACTCACTTCTTTACTCTCACCATTTAAACATTAAGGGCTGAAATACTCTATCTGAGTACTTTGTAAGTTTTAATGAAAAACAGCATGTACCTTCTTCTCTTGCTCTTCATGTACTCATAAACATCATGTTAGGGTAGGGTAGAGATGGGGTGAGCATGGTGGTTGTTTTGGGGTGGGGGTGTCAATAAATGCCTTGTGTAAAAATCCATATTTACAGTTTTTAAAATCTGGTATTATCTTTTTCCTCCATTCTGTTCTGTTTGTTCTACTTCCCGTGTGCTTCTTTGTTCCTTGCTGCAGTATTGACCCAATTTACCCCATGTGGTCATTAAAATTGTATCAAAGTTGCCGTGCCTGAGACTGGTGGAGGCAGGGAATCGTCTCATGGGGCCGGACCTCTCGTTATGGGACATTACGTCACCACATGCACCACATGGACCCTGTTTTGCTATCAAACACATTTTTAAATGCCAGACAGATTCTTTTATCCAAGGTTTACACGGTCAGCTTATTAAGCATGCTCTTCTTCTGCAGCATCCTACTTCTACCCATACAGAAAAAAATTAGAAAAATATTCCCTCAGGTAGGGAATGTTTTGTCTCCTAAGACATTTATGTCTCATGCTATGATTTACTCATGAGCAACTCCTTTTGTATTTTTTTCTCATTTAATATGTTTACTTGATTCATATTCTTAGGACTATGTTGCAGGAAAAAAAAAGGTTCCACATTTATTGTAAATCATATAAGAAAACAAAGTTTTATGACACACACGTTACATTTAAAATGGGTGGGAATTTATATATGTTAAAGGTATGAACACCTTGTAGCTGCTCAGTACAACCACAGGCTTAAATTGTGATTTGCTCAATAACTCACTCAAATATAACTTCTAATTTTTGGAATATAATTGACCTCTAAATACTGGAGCCACCTCATTATTACTGGAAATAGTCTGTCGTTGTTGTTTTTAAGCACAAATATACAGCCCTTTTTGTAGATCTTTATAAAAAAATTATCCTACTCAGCTGCACATTTCTTTGAATCTGAGTATGCTATTTTTTAATAACTGTAAAGTATTTTTTTCTTATGTTGTAAATTTGCCCTGTACAGTCTCTTATTTCTTGTTTTTTATTTTATATGCTTTACTTTTGTGTGAATCTGCATGCTCCATCTGCCTGTCACTTTGCTGCTGGAACACGTGAATTTCCCCAATGAGGGACAATAAAGGATATTTCTGTTCTATTGTATTTTATTCTACATTTATTCATTCTATTCTATTAAGGTGATACCATAGCTGAGGTTTCTTGCCTCACAATATCTGCTGTGTTTCCTCAAATCTCTGCAACAGAGACAACAAACTTGACAGATCATTTCAATTTATTCTATTTAATACATCAAAAAATTATATTGTTTGGCAGCATTAACATTGGTCCTTTTATCCCATGACAAAAAGAATTGTTACTTACCATTTTGAATACAAAATGAGTACTAAATGAGTTCTACATCACAAAAATTACTTAATTTAAAACAAAACAACAACAACCCACAATCCTGGTTTTTGTGGCTGTTCTCACTCGTTGCTTGTAGAGGTTGATAAAGGTCATACTGTTTACTATGTAATGCCCTTTAACCTCCAACAAAAAAAAAATCAAAATAAACCCAGCACCTGTTTGCCAGCACCTGCTCTTTCCTGCATCCTCTGTACATTGTCGATCTCATAGACCTTGATCTCGTAGGCCTCTGGGATTCCTTGATCCATCCAGCGAGACCGCAGACCGCTAGCTGAGCGCCTCAGGGTCAGGGGTGGATCATGAGAAACGTGGCGCTGCTGAGTACCTAGAGCCAAGAGAACCAACTTTTTTTTTTTCTGAAACATCCTTAAGTAGTTACGTTTTCTTTTTTTAATGGGGTATTCAGAACATGTAATGCAGAAGTACGTGTTAGTCAATTTTTGTTGATTCTTAATTTAAGTGTTTAGCATTAAATAGTTTCACACAGAAAAGTCACAGTGAGTCACACATTTACACACGAGGCAGCTACAGCTGGAAATTATTCATGAGCTGCCACATTAGATTCATGTCCATATGTGGCCTGCAGTGCCTGCATCGTGTTTCCTTCTGGAACAACAGTTTGCCTACGGCCAAAGTGCAGCTCGTAGAGCTACCAAAAGTCAAGACCGGAGACATGATTTTTGTAACTCTCTCTGAATTGAATTAGTTTGCCAGTGCAGGAAAAGATAGTGAGTGATTTATATTTTCAAACTGTAGATTTTAATTACAGAAGAGGACACATGAGGACAAACTGAGTGCACACAGAAATAGCAGTTAATAGTATATTATTTCAGGGGTCTATTTAAAATTCATATACTTATTCAAGAAAAGCCTTCAGTCTTGTTTTCTCTATTGTTCCAGTAGCATTATCATCACAATAATAAGCATGTTTCCAACATAACTCTGTTAGAGTGTATAATCAGGTTAGCAAGTACTGCTAGCATGGACACACCCATCTGTATAATTTACGGAATCACCCAAACACTCTTCATTCTCTGTGTTTCTGTTTCCATCAGTAGTAACCCTTACTGGATTCATGTATTAATGATGTTACTTCCTACACAATCTGGCTTTTAATGCCAGCAAGGAAACTAGGTCTGACTGCATTCAACAGACATGTCGTCTTTCATTAATGTCACATTAATATGTTATGTAGTCAGGTTATGAACTAAACATGCCATGGTGAAGCTAGGGTTCATGGTAAAATAGTGTTGCTAATGTTTGCAAAGGGCATATTTTGTCTAAAGGAGGAATTATGTCAGGAATTTATGCTAACTTTGTGTTGTAAACACAAGGTTTGAGCTTATGTTTGTTTGGTTTTTGTTTGCTTTATAAATTTAAATTGAAGTCAAAAATGGAAAAAAAATGCTTTTCAATCTTTCCAAAGGTGAAAGTAATTTAATTCATTACAAAAAAATGTTAGTCTAGATGTTCTTACCTGTACTACCTCGTCTCCTAGATGATCGGCTGCTGCGAGCCACGCTGAGGAGGGAGCTGCTCCTGTCGCTGACAGAGTCTCTGGTTGAGGTGCTGCTGCCTGTGGCTTCACTGTCCCTTACCATGCTGTCATAGCCACTGCTCACCAAACTGTTTCTGTTAGAAAAATGCAGGGATGTTTTCCCCATAGCTGGTGGTAGATCGCCACTCAACACACTGGTGGTGTCACTTGCATGCCCACTCAGGTGATCAGGCATGCGGGGAGATGTCAGTTGACTGTACGGGGAAGGCAGTGAGGTTATTTGGTCCGATCCTCCTATAGTGGGACTGGGGGCCCTTTCCTTGAGAAAGTCTGAGAGACGACCATTAACAAATCCCTGAATGGCAGATTTTGTAGATGAGGATGTGGAGCTCTGGCTTGGAGTCCGGCTGATAGAGTGATAAGACCGTGGAGGGGAAGAGGGAAAAAAGGAGGATGTCCGTTCATGGCTAACTGTTTTACTGTCTGGAGAAAGACTGGCACTATGATTGATGGAGTCCTGCAGGTTTCTGTGGGAGACGCTGGGGTTCTTGATGCTAGGAGCTGACGATCGACGGACTTTGGGGCTGGACGTCTTAAGCTTTCCCACAGCAGAAAGCTTGGAATTGATATGCTTAGAAGACTGAGTCACAGGGTTTTCAGAAGGGAAAAAATGATGTTCAGACCGAGGATTTTTCCTCGGGCTCCTGCTGGCCCTCGGAAAGGTACAATCTCCCTCAAAATTGCCTTTATAGCCAGACTTACAAGCTCCTTCAATACTTCCCCTGGAGCTTCCCTTGGAGCTCATAGAAGTGTTGCTACTGCCTCTTTCTAGAGCTGGAAAGTCCCTTGGGATCCGCCCAAGAGAATTTGTCCGTCTAGCCAGCTGCTGTAGTTTGGCACTGAAAAGCCTCCCACTTTCCTCAATTGGTGACTTGAGCCTCCTGCTTGTATTATCACGTTTTACTGTTGAAGTTGATTTATCAATCACAGATCCAATACCTTTTCTGAAAGTACCACTAGAATCCTGTTTGAAGTCTGTTCCATATCTTTGAGGAGAGGAAATATAGAGGTTGTGGTTAGTAGGGGAGTGTTGTCTTACCTTCCTCCTCTCTAGAGTTACCCTTGGGCTACAGGGAGTGGATGACGTCAGCCCCCTTGAGTCTACAAGGTGGGCATCCTGGTGTTTGGCACTTTGCCAGGCTCGAGGTAAGCTGCCTGTTGAATAGGCGCAAAGGGTGGTTTCTTGGCAACCAGGTGACACACCAGTTCTCTTGGGTGTATTTCTGCATGCGATCTCTGTCGTCTCTGAAACTTTTGCAGTGTTAGAGGAATAAACATGCCCACAGTCTCTGGGGTAATGCTTGTCTGTGTTTCTCTTTTCACACATTTTGTTGTCTGAAGGTTTATTACAAAAACTCAAATGTTCTAAGACGATTGGCTCATAAGAAATTTGGCTACATGACTTGTCAGACTTTTTGACATGTTTCTCAGAAGCTAAAGGTGCACACTTCTTCTGAAGGACCTCCCTATCTTCTGTACATCTAGCTTTATTTCTTTTGGCCTCTGACTCTGACCTGACTCCTGCTAAAGTTTCACAATGACTTTCATTGTCTTTGGCACCATCCAAGTCACAGTCTACATCTGTATTAATCAACATGGGGTTAATAAATGAAGGCAACACCCTTTTCTCCCTTCTGACTTGATATTGGGACTTTTCAGTTCCGTCCCCTGTGGCAGCAGGCTGAACAACAGAGCTTTCAGGAGCACAAGAGGAGCCTGGAGCTGCAGATTCTTCGCTGACGTTGCTGATTATCTGGATTGGCTGAGAACTAGCTGAGTCTTCAGCATGTGCCTGTGAATGAGCTCCCTCTCTGATGCAAATAATATTTCCACCTGTCCTTGCTCTATCATATGCTCCACTGATGGTCACCTCTTCTACCATAGAGAAAACAAGCTCATCTTGACCTTTTAAGTCCAGTGGCTGCTGAACAGTCACTGTGATTGTGGCTTTCATTTCCTTAACATCCTCTTTGGGGTGACTGTTTAGGACATCTCCAAGTATAACACTTTTAGCCAAGGAGTGTGAAGAGGAGCAAGTAGAAGAAGGAGATATGGGGGAGCTTTTGCCAACTGGTGAGGTCCTTTTGTCTGTTTTGAACCAATCAGCAGTTTCAGCATTCTCCTGTTTATCTGAAGGTTGAAGTGCAAGAGAACTGGCCCCTGCCTTGACCTTAGCATCCATATTAAAGCGTTTGGAAGAAAGCTCATTACCTGATTTAAGAGTTCCAGTGTTAGAAGGCTCAGAGCGACAGGTCATGTTTAGACCAAGAGTTTGATTTAGTAGTTCCTCACTGGAACTGGTTGCACTACACTCCTCACAGTCATACAAACCCGAATCTTCTCTCTGAAAACTGTCTCCAGGGGCGGCACCATCTGTTTGCTTTTCTCCAGCAGAGGTCTGACTGCAGCTCAACCCCTTATTCAGCAGTGTCTGTGGTGCTTCATTATCTGCTTGTTTTACAGATTCCTTCTGGTGCTGTGACTTAATTGTGACATTATTTAAACAGGCACCTTTTAAAGAAGATTTGAGCACATCCATTGTCATTTCACTTCCATCAATACAACCCAGACGTTCTTGAAGTTGAGCAAACGTGTCACATTTGAGACAGTCCCTCTCTGGTTGCTTCCTTTCTCCTTTCAAAACTTCGGTTTGCCCTAGAAGAGTTGCCTCTGTCTTCTTTTCTACTTGCAGCTGAGGAATTCTCAGAAGCTCTTGGAGGAGAGCAGTAAACTCTGGGTCATCCAAGTCAGCCTTGTTAGGATTCAAAGACGGTATGATTGGTACAAACTCAGGCTGTGCCTGCCTTGGGGCTGATCTGGGGTGGACCGAGCCATCTGAGTCTATCTGGATGACTGTGTCACAAGACTGTTCACTACTGGAGCGTTCATCTAGTTCATCACGCAGGCGAAAAGGACGGATGTCGACGTCTACCTCATCAGTAGAGTGGAACGCCCGCAGGGAAAAAGATTGCAGCCCTCTTTTTTCTCTAGTCAGACTCCTCGCACAAGGAGAACATGAGGTAGACTGCTGTTGGATGAAGATGGATGATGCTATTAGAACCACCATTAGATATGTATTTTAAATCCAAAGCAACATTCAACAATTTTGGGGTGCTAGAAAGAGAGTAACATGATTAGACTTTGATTCTGTCATTTAGAGTACCTTTGTCCTCTTCTGTGTCCTGCGAAAACGAGAAGCAAGCTGGATGGTAGAGAAGTTCTCTTGAAGGTGTGCCAAGGAATCGATAATTTGAGCAATTACTGTAGTGTGGCAATTTGTGTGACCCAGGGACTCTCGAAGGAGCATAGTCAACTTTCCACTCCTGTGCAGAAACAGTGCAACGTCATGTGAGTATCAACATTTCAATGTAGTTGCAAGTTTTTGACCACCATAAATAGGTTAAAAAAAACAGTAAGTTTTTGAATTAATTACAAATGAGTTTCCTCCATTGTATTCCAAAATGTTTACACCAGTAACATTTTAGAGTTAGATTCTTACTTGTTTGGGGTGGTTTTCTGTCCACTTAGAAGAGACAGGACAATTGGGCCCAGTTCAGAATGAGGGGGTTTATTTTTGTTGACACCCCTCATACCACTACACACATCTATCATGGTCAATTTGGTGGGGCCGCGGGAACCTAAGGAAATTATACAGTTGGACTTTAGAGGAGGTAATGCAAAAAGAATTGCAGGATTTTAAGATATGCAAATGAAGAACACACAAATCATAAAATATCCTGAATACTAATCTGAATTCTAGAATCAGTGGGTTTGAACTAACTGTGGAAGATACTGACTTCACCAGGAACTAAATATTTCACTACAACCTTTTCCTATGGTGCTATCTGTACGTGGAGGCTGGACGTGAAGAGTGAAGAACATGATGGAGCTGTCACACAGGTATGTAATAAAGTCACTGTGCCGACGTGCTGCAATGGCTGCGTCCAGGAGGGAAGCAGCCCGCTCGGCAGTGGGGGCCTTCACCCGGTTGTGGTTGCGTAGCTGGAAGCAGAGAAGAAGCAGATGTAAAATCTTGTTTTATTTTACATTTTCCATAAAATAAGCCCTTTAATCTGTTAAATTTATCCCACTTTACGTCTATCGCTGTGAATTTTGATACAGGTAATGGAATAATTTTATAATAATTTTAGCTTTTTACTCTTGTGTCATTTGTCTCAGCAGCAAAATATTTAGATTTCAGTCATTCTTCAAGTGTTCACTGAAAAAACAGAGAGGCAGTTGTGCCCACTCAACGTGGAACTGACAAACAGCAGTGTGAGGGAGGAGAGAGATGCAGAGTCATAATGTAATCAGATATAATGTGCTGTGGAGCATAATAGGTTTCACTCCCAGCACCATTATCTTTTCCAACACAGTGCGGACCATTATCCAAACTGTCTGAATAAAGATTAATAAAACTTCATCTTCTCACATTTAGAGGGCACACACTTACTCCAGCTTACAGGCATCACAGACAACAAATCTAACTAATCTGGTTGGCATGAATGTGTAATGTGAGAATACTTTCTCTTTTAAAACAATTAGATTAACTTTAAAGGGATGCTTGTTTTTGTTTTGTATTCTTAAAGGGAGTTTTGGATGTGCTGCTACTGTCACTTATCAGAAGTAAACAGTATAACCTTAGCTCCCTGTTGTCTACTTTGGGTTAGCTTGTTTGTGTTTGTGAAGATGTATTAGACTTTATAATCATGCCAACAACAATAACTCCACTTTGATGGTGATGATGCTCATCAGGAAACCCACTACAAATGTGGGTCACTCTGTGTGCCACAGCAGAGGTAAGGGAAGCACAGTGGAAGGAATTTAACAATCTCTTTTCTTAATGGAAAAAACATTCTCTTCCACCTGAATTCCATAGACTGGGTCCTCTTGGAGTTTAATATGGGCTTTCGGGCTGTCATGGATGCTGTCTAATGATGGAACAACTTCCCCCAGCAGATCCCTCAGCGTATCCTCCTCTCCGCAGCACAGTTCGATAGCAGACACTGACACATTGAGATCGGTCCACGTCCTCTCTCTGCGGCGCTCGATAGCACTGTACAGCCAGGAGATGGCATGAGGAATCAGCCCGAGCTTCCCAATGTTCTCACCACTCCCCACCATACTGGACCAGGACCCTGAGGTGGAAAGAGAACACATAAATGTACGCATTTTCTATATACGGTGAAAAATAACGTTTTCACAAGACTCGATTCAGTCTTATGAAAAATAAAGCACACCCCAAGATTCAATAGCTTGCGGTTATTATAGACCCTTAGCAGCAATAACTTGAATTAATTAATTTCTGTATGAGTGTACCAGCCTTCAATATTGTGTAATAATTTTTGACATCTCGTCTTTAAGTTCAATGAGCTTTGCAGGCATTTGTTTATTTATTCTATTGTGGGTCACTATGACACCTTGACTGTATCACAATGACCCACAAACAGCACAACAGATTTGCTGTTGTGCTTGGGCTCATTGCCTGTTGCATGATACAATTTTGGCCAAGCTTTAGCTGATAGATAGCCTCACATTTGTCTCTAGAATAGTTTGGAGTTCATGGTGATTATATGACTACTAGGTTCGCAGGTTTTGTGACCGCAAAAAAGAAGCAAAAATCATCATACCTCCACCACCGTGCCTGACAGTTGGTATCAGGTGTTTATACTGATCTGTTGTGTTTGTTTGGGTTTTGCCTAAAATGTTGCTGTGCGTTATGTCCAAGCACCTACATTTTGTGTTGTCTGCATTGATCCTGAATTTTTGTAGTTTGCAAAGCTAAGCCATGCTGCCATGTTCGTTTTTGAAGAGGCTTTTTCCTGGCAACCCATCGAAACAAGCTATACTTTTTCAGTCCTTTTCTAGCAGTACTTTTATAAACTTCAACATTTAACATGCTGAGGCTAACTGAAATGTAGCTCCTGTATTTTTTGCAGTTTCTCTGAGCATAGCACGATTTCAGCATGGGTTGAATATGCTAAGGTGCAAAAAATTTGGGTGACGTTTAACCCACACCTGAATGCTCCAGACCAGCAAACTGTCAAAATTTCTGAGTTTATAAACGTGCTCACACCTGCTGATCATCAGTTAATCAGCTGCATCTGACTAACAGCACCTTCTTGCTCATTAGGGTACCCTCTGTAATTCTTTGGTGTGCACTTATTAAGAGTGTACTTAGTTGGACTGTGGGCTGCCTTGAGTCCTTTGAAAACCCTGCTACATATGAATTACATGAAGGTATGCATCTACATAGTGGTGTTTACACAATATATACTACATTCACAAATGCACAGTTTGAGTAGCATAATCAGTTTTTATATTATTTATGTCTGAAAAATATATTAACCATATCAATGTAATGTGTCGCAAATTTCGAAAGTGCTGACAGAAACTGTTTTTCTTAAAATGGTGTCGGGGCTTTTTAATAAATGGAATCATAGCTTCTGCAGGTCTGTTCCTGTACTTAACATGAGATACAAGTAGTTTATTCCACTTAGTAAGGGAATTATTTTTTAATTTTCAAAAAAAAATTCATCATCAGCTAGAGTTCATTACTGGGTAGCTTAGCTAAAAATTGTTGAGATTTGTACCTCTGGCTTCTGCATGTGTACTACCAAACACAATGGGGCCATGGTCATAGATGAGGCCATGGGCTCAAAATAGTATACACCAAATAAAGTTGAGCCTGTGGAATAGGCAAATGTAACATCCACATGTTAAAATTCAAATAAAGGCAGGGGAGAAGACAGGGTTGAAAACACCACATCACAGAGCACAACTTTGCTTGCAATGCATTCCAGGCAGAAATGAGTGAAGTAATAAAAGATGATGATGATTATCTATATTCCATAATATAGATAATCACAGATTTATGGCAAAATCTTGAAATAGGGCTAATTGCAGAAAAGCATTGGCACGAACAAAACACATCATATATAATCTCACAAGAATGCACAAATAAATGTTTTTATGGACCGATGCCATATTGTATCTTTCTCTAGTGCACTTTTGCCCCACATTACTCTTGAGTTATGGGCTTGTTTCACCCTCTCTCGTCTTATCCAAACTCTAATTGAATGAGGATAAGAGAATTGGTTTACTCCAATTAAAGGCCGAGCGGTCTGCCGTTATTCAGAGAGAATAGTATTCTGTGGAGGAGATTGATATCCCCCTGGCTGTGGGCCACATGTAGTCTGTACTGGCCAACTAATTCAATCAGATTTACGGAGAGTGGCGTCATGTGAAAAAGCAGGTCCAAGGAGACCCTGTCCTTACCCCATGTGTGTGTGCTTGTGTGTACTACAAATCTATTAAACTCCTTTACCGCTAAGTGCAGGGTTCCATCTCTCTAATAGCAACATATCACAGTCCACTTTGTTTACAGTCCCTTCTAAGCTCAGCGCTTCAGCAAAATGAAGTGAAATATTTGCCTAAAATGTCAAACAATGGGAAGCTTTTACAAAACACATATATGCTGTATAATTGATGAACAGGCTTTTATTTATAAAGTAACAGGTGAAGGATGAATAACTTAAAGGGAAAGAGTTTTTTTTTTTTTAAAGGAGCAAAAAGAGAAAAATGGACTAGGAGAGGAGACAAAACATACAAGGAGGCTGGAGATCTGTATCGAGAGGACAGAGGGAGAAAATGGAGACAGGGAGTTTAAAGTGATAAAGAAAGGCTGAAAGATTGCAATGGGATAGAGGAGGAGGTGGGGACGGGGATGATAAAAGCATCCCATTCCCATCTTGAGATTTTAACCCATGGCCTCTCACAAGGACCGATTACTCACCCACATCAGCACAACCCAAGCCCAGAACACAGGCATCGCTGCCGCTGAGCACACAGCGGATGACATCAGCCAAGACGCCTGCACACACCTCGGCCTGGTCGAGAGAACAAAGGACAGCAAGCACCTTATGATTCATCTCCACTCTGAAAAAGTGCACTCGATACAGAGGAAGAACCAAAGCAGAACGGGGATGTAAACCGATTCCCTTGGGCTTAGATACTGTAAGCAGAGCTTGGAGAAAGATGAATGTAATTGATGGACTGTGTAATTGTGGTGGCTATCCAGGGCCTATCAGTTTTCAGGTCATCAGACAGAGAGAGGGAACTAACAGTGAGTGTGTAGGATAAAGAAGAGGGAAATATGCGCTGTATACACGTAATACTACACAATCCACTATCTGCCAGACTGATCACTATAGAAAATAAAAACAAATTAAATCATATTTAAATGCTTTTCAACAGAGCCAGACCTGGCTTGACTCCTGAGGATATGCATTGTCAAAGGTGAAGGTCTTCAGATGACTTTTGCCATCCCTCCCCAGTGTCATAGTAGTACGCTGTTGGCTTTTGGTGACCGGCTCCACTATGGTTACTCTTTTCTTGGATGGGTCGATCCGGAGAACAGGTGGTTGGCCTTGGCTCTCTGACAGTGTTGGATTCACCCTCAGCACGACTTTAACCTGTACACCAAAGGAAATGGAAACAGAGTCGTGATGAAA
>VVHJ01034922.1:12662-30053 GCA_015107715.1 Tylochromis polylepis
TTTTTATTTTTTTTTTTTTTTTTTTTTTTACCAAAACATGCAGTTTCCATCAGCTTTAGCTGCAATCTGTGTTTGCTGTATAAATTGTATGCCTGGTTAAGTTTGTAGGAAATGATCAAATATCAGTGGAAGGTTGAACATACCCACTAAAGTGTCAGCACCAACACATTCTCACTCCCAGCTCATCAGATATTGGTGCTTTGTCAGAAAAGCCTTCCCATTCAATTATAAGTAGTTACACAGATACCAGATTTCAGAGTCGAACATCCTCAAATCACAGAGCAGAATTTTGAGTCATAGATTTAAAATGCTTATATTTTACTTTCATTTTTGACCTGTGTGTGAGGAAAAAAATGGGCGCCCATTCCTGTTATGCTCCTTTGAAGTCTGCCTGAAGCACACACGTGTAGTTGAAGAGATTTAGATCATTCCGGGCTAAGCAGACACAGAATCTATAATACCTGAGTAAGACTTCTAACCAGCCATCAGTACTGTATGCGAGAACTTGTTGTAGCATTGTGAATATGGTAGCATGCTCTTGTTAATATTTGGTAAAAGCAATACTATGGATAAGTAAGGCTTCATAGATCCCCTAGCTGTTTGTAGTGTAGTCTGGTTTAAAAGCTGATGGACTACTAAATGTGACCATAACATCCAGGCAGGTCTTAGCCACAATTACAGCTAATTTGATTACATTTAGCCGTAAGTGCACAGATCGGTTAATCTAAATGCGAGGCCACATCAACTTGTATTTTAGTTGGTACAGTCTGCCCCATGGCTAGCACAACCATTCCTGGTTACTTGCAGCCAATTTAGTATTTCCAATTAACCTAACCTAACCTTAACAAGCATTTCTTTGGACTGTGGGTTAAAAAAACAAAACAAAAAAAGACAGGTCTTTCTTGCTACAGTGCTAACCACCATATCATCATGGCATGACACTATAGGCAAACTGTAAAATATCTATGTCTGTATTGTTTAATATTTAATGCTTGGACCTCATTATAATGGGATCTGTATTTTGTAAAGACAATACTGTTGCTACTGTCCAGTCTAAGCTAAAAAGGTGAATGCTAACATAATGCTAGCATGTAAATATACACATCCAAATGCTAGCAGGTACCAAGAAAATGAGATCTTAATCTAAATGCCAATGAAGCAAGACTGAGTAGTACTATTTATATAGCACATAGAGCCTTTAGGAAAGAGTCAGACAGGTTTATTAGAAAACTCTATAGTTTATTAAATGCATAAAGGGACTAGATACTCTGCTTTTACTGTATAACGTGTATGTATGCAAGCTGATTTATGTGCCCTTCATCCCAAAATCCATATACAACACCATATACAGCGAGAAAATGATATGGTGTTTGTTCTATTTATGCATTCATTTTTAGAAAAAACTTTAAAACCTTATGATTACCAACAGAGGTTTTTGACTCTGACACCAAAAACAGCTGCTAAAGAGTAAAGAAAAAGTCAGACTTGTGCTCTGAGCCCCTGTTGTTCAACAAAAGGAGGCTGAAATACTGTCTTAGCAAAACCTCAGCTGGAAAAGAGAAAACCTGGGCAGAACAAAGTGATAAATGTCAAAAAGTATTAGGGGATCTTTGAGATGGTGAAGTAATGGAGGTGAACTTTGTTGAGCTAAACACACAAACTGTCTTTGTACAACCATCGCCTGTTTTGTAAGGACATAAAATATTAATGAACTGACAACGAAGAATAAAATGGTGAATTGAAACAAAAGCATATTATCTTTAGGCTGCAGCGCACCACATGATTAAGTCAGCGCAGCAACTACACAACCGCCTCATACATCATACATCAACTGCATGACGATGCATTCCTCCTGCTGTATCTCTGTGTGTCGTGACATTAATTCTTTAATGCACATCTCTGGAGGAAGTCTGAGATTTAGACGGCTTTAAGCTCTTAAATCGAGTTATATCCTGATTCTGACAGGCTCCTAACAAGGCTCACAGGTCTTGGTCTGCAGGAAAATAAGGCAGCATATACTAGACAGTGCACCCTATTAGGGGTTATAAGCCAATTATAAAATTGGTTTTTCAGAATTCAGGTCTGTAAGACTGCAAGTAGATATATGTTCTGACACCCACTCAAATGTGGTTTTCCTGAAAATGCACAGGACTGCATTACACCATTATGAGATCATCCTTCATTGACTGAATTTGAAAACCTGAAAGCCATTTTCCATCTGCCGCATGATAAGTTCCCACTTTTTTTTCCCTCCTCATAATTTTAATACCTTACGCAAGAAGTGGCTTCTTAACCATATTGGACATGTGTCAAACTCTTTTTATGAGGGTTAAATTATTCAGGAGAACCATTTACAAGAAGAGAAAATCCTCCTCAGCTCTCATATGCATGCATATTCTTGCACGTTTAGACGTACAAAGCTGAGTGCTCAAGCAGGTGTGGCTGGCAGTGGGGTCTATTTGAGCCCTTATCTGTAACTCTAGACTACACCCAGGAGTCCATCTATGAGACAAGGGGAGGGCCCCCAGCCATATTGATCTCCCCGAGTTTCTCTCCCAGAGGAGGTGAGGAGAAGAGAGGAGGGGAACAAGATGGAGACATTAGCACCACATTACAGTGTATCACAACGGACGAGTGATATAGGATCTCGTCCAAATTGACTGAGATCTCCTTACCCCACAACATGGATGGTCAAAACACTTCCAAGATGGTGTCTGTGGGCTCTTCCTTTGATGATTTGTCACCAGTCCAGGCTTATTCTATATATTTATACCTCACAATATAGGATACGTAGTTGGCCAGTGACGTATTTCATTATGAAACCTATATATATTTTCCTTTTTAAATAATGTATTCAGGATGTCTGTGTGTATTATAAAGCAGTTAGTAGATAATACACATTATATCCAGAGGTGGAGGTGAGTGGTTGCCAGTGGTGGCCATGGGTTGATTTATAGTACTGCGTTAAATCCATCCAAGTTAGCTTGATGTGCACCTTTGCAGAAATCTAAGTACACATTATAGCAAAGCAGAGCACAATCATTGTGATTGATCCTATTGTTAGTAATATACCATGTAAACACTGTATATTGATCAGCTCAGGGATAATACTTAAGTGAAAGAAAAATCTTATTGACTGTATTTGTAGCTTGCTTAAAATGATGATGACACAGACAGTATTCTACCAATGTACGGATCCATGTATGACGATTAACCCTTGCCATGCACTTCACACGTTACACCTCGGTATTGGGTTGGACCCCCTTTTGCCTTCAGAACTGCCTTAATTCTTCCTGGCATAGATTCAACAAGGTGCTGGAAATACTTCGGTCCATATTAACAGGATAGCATCACACTGTCCTGCAGATTTGTCAGCTGCACATCCATGATGAAATTCTACCAGATCAAAAAGATGCTATATTAAATTGATACCTGGAGACTGTTGAGGACATCTGAGTACAGTGAACTCATTGTCACGGTCAAGAAACCAGCTTTAGATTATTTGAGCTTTGTGACATGGTGCTGCTGGAAGCATCCTTCAGAAAATGGGGATACTGTGGTCACAAAGGGATGGACATGATCAGCAACGATACTTATGTAGCCCGTAGTGTTCAGACAATGGTCACTTAGTGCTATGGGGACAAAGTGTGCCAAGAAAATATCCCCCACACCATAACATCACCAGCACCACTGGACTGAACCACTGATACAAGGCAGGACAGATCCATACTTTCATGTTGTTTTTGCCAAATTCAGACCCTACCATGTGAATGCTGCAGCAGAAATTGAAACTCATCAGACCGGACAATGTTTTTCCAATCTTCTGTTATCCAACTTCGCTGATTCCATGTGAACTGTAGCCTCAGTTTCCTGTTCTTAGTTGACAGGAGTGGCACCCAGTGAGGTCTTCTGCTGCTTTAGCTCATCTGCTCCAAGGTACGTTTTTAGTTACTGTTCTTACTGTCTTGGAGCAACTGTGACCACGTAATTTCCTCTGGAATTAAAAATATATTCTGATTCTGATTCTGATGTTGTAGGTTCAGAGAAACTTTTCTGCATACCTTGGTTGTAATGAATAGTTGAGGTACTGTTACCTTTCTATCGACCACTCTCCGCAACTGAAATGCCACTCATTGGATATTTTCTCTTTTTGAGACCATTTTCTGTAAACCCCAGATATGTTTGTGTGGGAAAATCCCAGCAGAATGAGAGTTTCTGAAATACTCATACAAGCCCGTCTGGCACCAACAACCATGTCCCTAATTGCAAACATCACCCAAGTCATCCTTCTTCCCCATTCTGATGTTCACTTTGAACTTCACCAAGTTGACCTGGCCATGTTTACATGCCTAAATGCATGAGTTGCTGGCATGTGATTGGCTGACTAGATATTTGTGTTAGTTATTGACTGAACAAATGAAATGACCAGTCACTTTAGACTCAATCAGTTTTCAAGTCTTTCTCCCTTTCCGGTGCATCAGCAACTGATGCAACTGTTGTTCAAGATTTATTAGCTTCCGGTTGCAACGAGATTAGCTCAGTTTTACTTATCGTGACAGAACAACGCAGACGCATCAAAGCATAAATGCAAACGATGACATCGACCACTATGGTGTAGGCTCCATTGGATAAACATAAGGACTATAAATTAAGTATGGCTACTGCTCTGACCACCACACTACTAATGCTGAAACCTTTTTGGTGGGCCTCATACATACTAGAACAACAGCAGTTATATCTAGTAACTACTACTGTTAGCAGCACATTAAGGTTAGGGAACCTTTAATCTAAGGCTATTGCTCACACATGTACACATTTAAATTCTGATTATCTTATGAACTTTCTTTTTAGCAAAAATTGTTCGGTGGTTGGTTACAGTTTTACATTTTTTAGTCAGACCTGCATAAGCAAATTATAAAAGCAAGCAGCTGAAAAAAATTACCATTTGGCCTGCAGCAATGTGTCATCAAGGGAAAATAAATAGGCAGGCGTGCATTTTTATCCAACCCCAATGTAAGTAATGGTCTCCAGCCTGGTGATCACTAAAATTTCTGGCTGTTCTGTTTTGCTTTGTTTTTGCTTCATGACACATTTTAGTGAGTGCCTAAATTATGTTCTCTCATCCAAGTATCATAATTGATGAGATTTCTGAGTAATTGTGCTTAATGCGTTTGAGTGTAATATAGATCAATTTGCATTTTGATGTGCTAGAATTTGAAGTCTACCTTGCCAACACTGGGCGAGTCCTTGGTTCTAGTGGCAGCTTGCAGCAGGCAGGTGGGGACGGGTGGTGGGTTTTTCTGGATGATTTCCCTGAAGCAGGTGGAGAGTTGAGAGGGAGCTGGATCAGAAGCATGGCCCTTTTTCCTTAGTGTCAGGCTGAGCTTCTCAGCCGCCCTACAGGAAAGAAGTGAGGGAGCGTGTCATTGCACGGAAACTCCTGGTGCAGCCAGTACAGATCATTTTTAAACACTTCCAGTTATTTTGTATGCATATATTGGTTTACCTAGCCAGAAAGGACATAGCTGCAGTGTTGGCAATGGACACCACTCTGGATATGTGAGGGATCTTAGAGGTCGTCTGTATGGTCCCGACATCCCTGCAGCTCTGATAGGCATCATCTGTAGCCTGCCAGGGGAAAAAGCTCATTATAAAAACCCAAATCTGTAATTGCACTCCAGCACCCACTCCAAAGGGTCTATTATCACGGGAATTACTCTGGGGAGGAACATGAGGTGGGCGTCTGTGTAAGTAGGGCACGCAAGCTGAGAGGAGCACACTGGGTTAAACATACACCATTAGTCATATTACGGATGCAGCCAACTGCACTTGAAGTGTGAAGAATAGTTTGTGAAGGCTGCAGTGACTGCTGTCTGACTGCAAAACATGATTCAGAGTAAACATGCTGCTACAGCCTCTCATACACATAGTCACATCATCACTCAAGTAGCCTTATGTGAATATATTCCAACACTCCAACGCTCCAGTGTGGGCGTTTAGGACTCATTCATAAGTTCACAGTGTATGCGTGTGTGTATGTGTGTGTGAGCGACATGGTCTACTCAGCACACAGCTCAACGTGAACTCATAGAGGCACGCTGTAGGCTTCTGAGCCAGCATCTCAGCAGTGTCTCAGCCTGTTCTTAAGGCAAGATAACAAAGTCAACTTTTGTTTTCATAGCATCACAAACACAAAGTGCCAATTAGTGCCAGAGGAAATCTGCGGTCATTGTTGGGAATGAGGAAGCCAGAGATAATATGGATAATGCACACTTCCCCAAACCCTCCTCCTTTCTGCTTTTTGACTCACGTCTTCTGTCGAAATCTTTTTTTATCGGTTCATTTTCCTTTGCTCTGATTCCTCATGCTGTCTTTTATGATGTCTTGTTTTCCCCTCTCCTTCCCCGTTGCCCTTCCTTTCCTTCAACCCTTTCATTCCTTGCCTCCAATCTTGCACACTTCATTTCCTTCTCTCTTCTTCTTCCGTTCTCCCTCTGCCCTTCTTTGCGTCGCCTCTCCTCACTCCTCGTCCTACGCTTTCGCTTTCACAGAAGCTGTAAAAACCTCTATTGATCTGCTCTCAAACTGAAACACTTACAAATAATTTCTTCCACAGTCTTGCACAGTACAGGAGCGCTTCGTTTGAGCAGGACTTTGCAGTGTTATTGTCACATTTGATTAGACGTGCCTTCAAAATAACAGTCTGAAGACTCCTTTGGTCCAGTTGAGCACTCATTAGTGTTCTCATACAGCACATAGTGATAACAAGGGCTGATAAATTGAAAGTCTCAGTCATTTTTCAAACAATGGTTCTGTTATTTCAGACAAAAGTACACAAAAGCAGACTTTCTTTCTGGATGATGACTGTCAGTTTTGACAACTGCTGCTAGCAGATTTTTATCAGCTAGCTAACTCAGGTAGTGCTAACTCTCAGAGTTGAGTGAAAATGCCGTCTACAGCTGACTCGGTTTTTATGAGGACTTTTTTTTTAATGGCAAATCTTTTAAAAGGATCTTACACAGATGCCTACATGTATGTGTACCAAAAGCCTGGAGCTAAAGCTGCATATCCCAGTTCGTACATTATTACCAACTGAAGCTCAAGCAGACAACATGGGAATGCTGCCATTATTCTATACTTATATACTCTACACTATTCTGTACTGTAGATCATATTGCTTATGATATTAAGAATGATTTTAAAAATTTGTGCTATGAGCATGTAAGATCACACTTTATTTTATGCTAAGATAATGCTCAGATCTGTAAAAGCTCATGCTGCCCCTTGTCTTTAATTCACTAAGTATATATTAAGAGCTTGGTTTTTTACCAGTACCAGAAGCAGGACTTTTAAGATGAGGACTAAGTTTAGATTTTATGATTAGTGAATTTAAATCAGTTTTTGGCTTTGGCAGATTCAATACATGAGCATGACAGAGATGCTAATGTTAGGAATAGCTCCTACAGTGAATGTGCTATCATGAAATTCTCTTTGTCCCTCATTTGAGCATGTTAATATGTAAGTCCACACACTGCAGCTCTGTTTTTGAGACAGCTCCCAGAAAACTTCTAACCTTGAAACAATTTTATACTGTAGACAGCCTCCTAATAGAACCACTTGTTATACATATATATATTTATATACAGTTTACATAGTGAAATAACATTCATGGAGTGGTTCAGCAAACTGAAAATCGTGATTGCCTATACATCTACATCTTATCTGTGAACCAGGTCAAGTATAGTCCTAGAATCTGTCACTAACTACATTAAATGAAGGATTTTGGATTTTTTTAGTTGTTGGCTCACAGCAAAAGTGAGCCAACAACTAAATAAAGAAAAGTCAGTTCTCAATCACCTTGTACAGGTTCATCTATAATCTTTTTTTATTGGGGACTTGGGAAGGACACGCTCAACCATCTTCTATCACAGTAATGCATATTTCACCAGCCGCACTGTTTAATATGACCATCCCTCTATTGATCACAAGTGCTTTTTGACTGGCCGGCTCTTGCGACAGGGGTAAATCATGACCCAATTCCATTCCATTAGCAAAAGTACTTTTAAACAACACACTCAGCCATGGGATCGAAATAGGCTCTGATTAGGCACTATGAATCATTGGCTCGCTGACATGTGCACCCATAAAGGCATACATTATCCATATAGCTCGTTAGGAGGGTATGTGTGATTTAATGCTAAGAGAAGGGCTCATGGGGGTACCTGATGGTAAGGGTGTGTGGTGACACCATTAGCACTGGATGCAGATTTAGAAGCCAGCAGCTGCTGCTGCTCCTCCACCCAGCGGCCCATATCGGGGTTGGGGAGCTTGGGCCCCCTTCGTCGGAGGGTTTGTGGGGTCCTTTGAGGCGTCCTGGGGCTGCGCGGGCTCTGAGGAGTGTGGCTTTGATCCAGAGCCTCCCTTGAAGCCCTGTCTCCTTGCTTTGCTTCACTTTGTCCAAACAGTGAGCCAGTGCTGAGGCTGGCTTCAAAAGAAGGCTTGGCTAATGCCTGACCCTGGCTCAGAGCCACATGGATGGCCTCTTGCTTGAGCTGGTACAGGTTCGTACTGCAGGCTCCACACTCCCCCTGATCTCTTTCCCTGAAGTCTGTGGTGGACCGACTATGGACCCGGAGGTTTTCATGCAGGAATGCTGACAGGTCACTCAAGTCCTGCACAAGTGAGAGAACATGGCAACAGAAGTTACAGACAGGAAAATACCTTTGCTGTTTATAGTACTTTTTATTATTGCACAACACTTGCCTGTAATTGACTGACAAAATAAGATAAGTCCAGCGCAATCCTCCAGTTAGGACACAGTAATAGTCTAATCTGCTCTGTTTGATATCTGGCTTGAGAACTGTATGAATGATTACTTAGTATTTGAGAACAGAGTCATGGGAAGCCACTTTCTGCACGGAAGTATTGATTAACACTATCTTTATGATCCTTAACAGCGCAGTGAAAAAACTGTGTTTACTGCATCTCACAAATGGATGGAACATGTCATAAATCTCAGTTCACTGGAAATTCTCGGAGACTAGCATGTCATCAATTTAAAAATTGTTAATTTTTTTTTTTGTGTCCAAAATAAAACAGGAAAAGTGAGATGGCAGCGTTTGGATGTCTTTTTTCAGCCAATATTAGCATTTTGCTGAATGTCATGTCATCACTGTGCTACTGTAATAGACAGCTGTTATCTGGATTGGATGTAAAAAATCCCATTTAATTTAGAAAAATCTGACAACAGGAGGTTAGAAAAAGTAAAATCATGCTACTTTAAAACAGGGATTTTGACACCTGAGTTGCAGGTCTGGCCCCCGGCTGTCACATCTGACAAGAAGGAATCAAAAACCATCATCTTGCTTTTCATCCCAGAGAAAGACATCTTGTGTCACACAGCAGCATCCAGCACACACAAACTGCTGTTTTTCAAACTCCTTCCCTCCTACACACTACAATGACCGATGTTCCCTCACAGAAGTTCAACAGGAGCTCTTAAATGTTGCAAAATTTCCCTCAAGGCCTAAACATGCTGAAAGAGCTGGTGCTAAATAAACTTCTCCCATAAATAATATTGAGGGATAACAATCCTGACATATCAAAGAGGCAAAAATAAGCCAAATTGAATTTCAGGTTAGACAGCGTCCATTTAGAACTGATGACAGATAGAGTATGTAAGGTGCTGCAGAGACAGCAGCAACTATATCTTATCCGGCCTGTCTTAACAGATGACGTTATACACTCATGATGCTACTGAGAAATCACGTTTGGATCAATAAACCTGCGAGGAGCTAGATCTGGCTTATCAGATTTCTACTGACCACGTCTGTGGCCACATGGTGCCTCCCATCTTCCTTCTGCTCTCCCTGTGGTCTCTAAAAACATGACACGCCCCATCCCACTTAAGAGGACAAAAATAAATAGCCTTCCCTCAATGGAGAGGACTGTGGAGATGACACGGGGATGTTGCCATGAAATATTCATGGCCATTTAAAACCACTGGCGCAGGAATGTCACTGGTTTACTTTGCCGATCGGAGTCCGAATGATGGATTTTGGTGGTGATGAATGTGGAGACGTGCACGCTTCTAAAAGGCAGCACTGAAGGTCCCACATGAGCCTTAAAACACTTGTTAAGCATCACCAATATATGCCTCAAAATGTGTGAACAGGGTCGGCACGGCTGACAAAATCTGTGTTTGTACTGGCGCAGGAACCAGTTATGCTTCTGTGTGACATAAGTGTCATAAAATGTTTTTAGAGCATGTTTATTAGAGTTTATCAGCCCAAGCTGAAATATTCATTTTGCTCATTTTGTTCCAATCTCACAGACTCTCACTGGAATATCATAAAAGAAAATAAAATCCAGTAAATATTTGGTAGCAAGAGCCTTTATTTATTCATTCATTTAGTATATTGTGATTCACAAAGTCTGCTTTTAACATTTTTCGTGCATATTTATCCTTATTTAATCTTTCAAATTCACAATATTCATACCCAAAGGGGTTATTTGAGGGGGGAAAAAGCAAGTTTAGGAATACTTTCGTCACTAAATTGCCTCACAAAAAAATATGAATGTGCTTTTTTTTCATTAATGTAAAAAATATACATCAACACCACCTGCTGATAAGCATCCAGATGCATTCAGTTTCATATTTCATTTCAGTTACGTGTTGTCTGTTGAGTCCAAACACAGTATTATTACTGTAATTATATGTAATTATATAGATTGCTTCGAAAGCAGACGAGTGCACTATACATGCCACATGATCCCCTTTCCATAAGAGCATCATTGTCACTGACCTTGCAGGAGAAGTGATGGTGAACAGCCAGGCTAAGGGCTTGTTTCTTCAGAGCAACAAGGGTCGCTGAGCACTTCTCGCAACGCGCAACTTTCCGATCGGACCTCCCAAAGCCTGGATTCGCCGACATAGAACCTCCTCTACATATAGTCCTAAAGGACATGGTAGTCCTGATGCGGTCTCCTACAGATCCAGGGAGGGACTTGTAAGACGGGACATCGCCTGCTCTCTGGCACATATTCCGATTTGGGTCGCCCCTGGACCCTCCGGCACCCACAGGAGAGGGGCGCTCCTTGGGCTGGCGGTCCTTCCCTGCAGAAAAGCCGGCGGGCTCAAAGTGATGCTGCACTTCTGTGCTCTGAGAAATAAATCATGATAAATAAGGATGTACGTGGGCTTTGGCAGGGGGAAATTAAATATCAATCGACTTGGACTACTGTAACCACACCCAAATGTTTGGGGTTTTTTTTTTCTAGTGCAACAGTACTCTCAAGAAATTCTAAACCCCGCAAATAGTAACAAATTTTGCCCATAATGAACAAATCTGACTTACCCAGAGTCCTCCTCTGATCGAGGCTGGAAACCCCTCTCCTCTTCCAGTCAGAGATGACATGACAACTTGTAAATATTTAAAAAGATATCCGAACAAAGGCGGGGGGCATTTTCTGTTTATTGTTGCCAATCTTCGGGGATGTGAGGCAAAAATATCCACTCACGTGAGGCCCTAAAAAAAACAAAAAAACAACCTATACAACAAGCTGAAATGCTGGGCTCAGTCTCTAAGAGGTGGAGTGATGGCAGTGGCACAGTGGAGAAGGAGTGAGAGCGCACGGGAGAACACTTCATGAAGTCACTTGGCTATTTATTATAAGTTCCTCAGGGAGGCAGCACGGAGCAACTGGTCGGAGAAACCTTTAAAAAAAGGAGCAGGCGGCCTAGTGTTTGTATTTCTTGACGTGATTCATGGCCTACATACTGTAGCTGTCCCTGCAAATGTCACGGCACCTTCTTGCAACGGAATAGTATGACAACATGCCTGAATAGACGTGTGCGCATGCGGAAATATCTATCCATATTTTTCTTTTTTTCCTATCTTGTTTTCATCTTACCAGCAATTGTATTAAAGAGAAACTGTAAATATATCTACAATATTTCCAAATAACCTTACTGAAATCCATGTCTCAGAAATGTATTTATTAATACATTGTAAGTTAGTGTTTAATTAATACTTATTTTACTCTAAGTGCTATAAGGAGCAAAGAAAAGTTATGTAGGCTGTCTATTTGAGAAGTAACAAGCTGCTTTCCAGCTAACAGCAACGTTATTTTTCTTTTAATCTTATTCTTTCAATGAGAAAAATAGCTTTTGTAATACTGTTCATTAGTCAACGTTTTGTGTGATTTCTTATTTATTTATTTATTATTTGATTATTATTATTATTATCGATCTTTAAAATGTGTGTTTGTCTTCTTCTTCCGGCTGCTTGCTGTAGGGGTCACCATAGCAGATAGCAGTTGCCTAAGCTAGAGCCATCAGTGTTGTTACAGGTTAATCCTGTAACTCCAAATGTATCATATTTCGTACATGATTGCTAAATAAATTGAACAATATATTGTTAAGCAATAAATTGTAAAATAAATAAAAATTAAAACACATGCATTGAAACTGATTTTTTTTTTTTTTATCTTAAAGACCTCATAGTACCATTTAAACCCAAAAGAGCAGTTTGCTCTCACACTGCATGCTTATTTGTGGTTCCTAGGGTATTTAACAGTAGTGCCCTTCCCTGAGCCAGGTCGTGTCGGAGGTTTCTTCCTGTTAAAAGAGGATTTTTCCTTCCCACTGTCACCAAGTGCTTGCTCATAGGGGATTGTTGGGGTTTTCTCTCGATTATTCTCAGTCTTTACCTTACGATATAAAGTATCTGTTGTTGTGATTTGGTGCTATATAAATAAAATTGAATTTTAAAAGTCATTTTTTTCATTTGACAGAAGGTTTGATAAACACTTAAGTTTAAATAAATATAATTTTCTGGCAATTATTTCATAGTTCAGGCTTTACAGGATTAAGTAGTGGTCCTGGGACACGTGTGTTTGGGAGTAATGAGTGTGTCTCACTCCCAACTGTTAACACAAACTACAGCCTTTTTAAACATAACCAATCAGGTTAGAAACCCAAGGACTTAAAAACCTAATCCCTTCTCGAAGCTCTTGCAATTCAGCGAGCATCTTGAAATGTCTCTGGGTAATTGTTTTTAAGTATTATTTGCATTAACTTTAATTTCGGTGATCACCAGGATCTAAAAAGTTGTATGTACAGTATTACCAGTCAGATCTGACAAAAAGGTGTACTGATTTTACCCCAAAACAAGGTTTATGACCTTTTGACCTGTCTGTTCATGGGTAATTCTGCAGCTCTGGTCCATTTCAGCATGTAAATTTTCAGAAAATATGATGGCAGATGTGATGAAATTATTTAAATAATGTATCATTTTATCATTTTATGCAAATGCCCAAAAGAAACCCTCATTTCCAGGTATTATTTTAATAAAATTATTCACACACCTTGTGTTTCTAAAACAGTGAATAAAATTCCAAATACAGATGTGCATAAATGTTTAAATATATTTATTTTCAACATTTAAAAAAAAATAGTTTTCAACTGTCTCACTAAAATTTTTCAATCCCAGTTGTACAGTCATGACCTTTCCAGCTCTACAGATTAACTATTACCATACCTGCACAATTCTGAAAACTACAAAATACAGTTACAATGATTTTGTTATTTTTAGATATTTATGGCACTGTGTGGGATGTATGGTAAGCATTCAGTATTTGGGTATTTGGAGCTCTTAGTCTTGGTATTGAAGGTGTGTTTTGTCTTGTTACATTTTGTTATCTGGTCTCTGTTGGTGTTCAGTAGTGTTTATATTCAAATCGACAAGTTAATCGAGCCTTCCCTGCATCCTCCTGTGTATTGTTCAGTCTTCTTATCTGTTTTTGATTCCTTGCTTAGTTGTTTCTTGTTTTATTTTGACAGCGGTTATTCTCTGTGTCTTATGTTAAGGTTAACTTCCCCCTCTGACTCATTAGGTTAATTGCTTTCAGCTGTGTTTTCCCCTGTTTCCTCTCCCCTCACTGACATGTGTGTATTTACTGTCTGAGTCTCCCCTTGTCCTCTGTTGCATCATCACTCATGGTTGTGTTTCCTCTTGTTCTGGGTCTCTGGAGAGTTCTAGTTTTTGTGTTCTGTGCTCCTCCTCCACTATGGTCTTGAATTGAAGCTGCATTTTTGAGTTTATATCGTGCAATTCCCTGCCACACTGCCATACTTTGACACAAAAACTAATATTTTTGATGCTTGGAATCAACGAGTTTAAGTCTAAAACACAAAAAGAAATCCCCCCTAAGGTTCTAAAGTGAGTAAAGTACAATCTCAAAGATCAGATATTATCTTCTCCGGTAGCTGACCAACAATATTTGCAAGTTTTAATTTCACTGCAATACAGCATGGATTGGCTTATATATTTTTTATTGTTTAATATAGGTCAGCTGAAACACATGTATAACACTAGCATTGTCATTTCCATAAGAAAAATAAGAAAGTGATGAAAGTCACTGCTATGGAAATGACATTTTATAAGATTTATTTTGAAATATCATGATACATTAGTCTGCTAAAGTTAATTTTAAGTTTAATTTTGTATATACACAAAATGCATAATATAAAATGTTGTTTACCCATATGTTCACTTGTCACATGACTAAGCATACAATCGCTTAAAAAAAACCAACTCCTACAATTTATATTATTCCATAACCCCTAAAGGACTGCCTTTGTGAAACAATGCATAAAACACTAATGTAGCTTATAATAAATTATACATTTCACTAAAATAGACATTTATGTATAATTTTTACTGGAAGTTGATGTTAAATCAACAATAAGTGAATGTCAAAAATCTGGGACAAAGGAAATTATAGCACATAAAAGGATACTTTTTGTATAATACAATTTGACTTTAGTTTGTGACCCTTAATTTTGGTCTCAAGTAGCATTATCATAGCTGAAAAATCACCCTTATATACTCTTTAAAAGAAAGCTTACAAACATAAGCTGAAGATTTACATTACCTGCCCAGATAGTGTTCATGTATAACTTCTAAACTAATTATTACATGATTAGTAGGCATGATTTAGTGTTCTTTCATTTTTAAAAATATCAGTTTACCATTTATTAATAATACTAACTGTAATGCCCTTAACAGTTTGACAATGCCAGGCACTGTATCAAAACAAAGAGGTACTTCATCTTAAGTGTTTAGACTTAAAACAAAGAGATTTTAAAAAGACTGTAACAAACTTTAGCAGACAGCCAAATAATATGATCCTTTCGGAAATGCTGGATCCTACACTTCTCAAAATGTAAAAGAAGTTTGGTTCTGGCTTTCTATTGCAAAAACATAAATCTCAAGCCTAAGGTAACTCCGATGATGTAACCAATGCTGAGTTTCGCAGCCACTGAAGCCACTGAAGCTCTTTATGTAAAATCGGGTGTGTGCTGCTTTAAAGGAGTATAACAAAAGAGTTGGCAAATCACCAAAGTGCTTCCAGAAGAGTCCACGGAGTTATGTGTTGTTTAGAAGTGCATGAACATTTTCAACATCAACTCTGAGAATTCTAAAATTGACAGCTATGGCAAAAAGGAATTTTTAAACTGCTGTTTTCATTACAGGGGAGACGATAGCATGTATTCAGAAAGACATGTGTCGGCGTAGTTAAATAATATCACATTTGTGCCTCTTCTTGGATTTTATAAAATGTAAAAAGGGGCGAGAAGAGAGATATCTTTGTACTCCATTATTTCCAGCTTACTTTGCACACGAACCGATATTGATTATTAGCTTTGAGCATTACGCACTTATTTGTGCTATTATTCTACTCTCCTGACCTGTTTTAAACTCAGGGGCTAGTAAAACAACCCTCTGTAAAATGTGTTATGTTAAATAATGATAAACTAATTAATACCGTTCGTGCTCTTTATTGGAACCATCTTTTCGTGTACTATTTGTCCCATTTTTCCACAACAATGGTTTCTGAAAGGGACGTTTAGTTATTGCTGCAGTGACAGATGGTCACGGGCCACATAACCAAGCTGCGCCTCTCTCTAGGCAGTTATGGTAGAAGACGACTCCTCCCCCACACCGCAGGCTCAGTACAGCTCTGTGCCGGCAAAGGATTGGTTGGACAGCGGGTGCCGTTTGGCGCAGTTTTGAGGTACATCCGTTAACAAAGGGCGTCCATTTATTTATTCCCCGTCTTATTTTAACGCGTTCGCCGTCAAACTTTCACCATGAGCACAATTAACGTCAAAAAACTTAAAGTTAACGAGCTCAAAGACGAGCTGAAAAAGCGTAATCTTTCGGACAAGGGGCTGAAGGCCGAGCTGATGGACCGCCTACAGGCCGCGCTGGATGAGGAGGCCCTCGCTTCTCCGCAGGAGCAGGCAGCTGAGGCGGATGACGGTTTCGAGCAGGCCGCCGACCAAGAGGGTATGGCAGAGGAGGAAGAGGGAGAGGGAGAGGGCCCTATAGAAGAAAGCATGGAGGCCAACGAGGAGGAAGAGCCGGAGAGTGGGGGCGACGGCAATGGCGTTGCCGTGGACGAAGAAATGGGTGAGGGAGAAGAGGAAGGAGACGAGGACGATGAGATGGACCCCATGCTCAAGGGAGACGTGGATGACATGGAGAAAATAGATACGGAAGACGGTGAGCCGGGAGAGCAGGCTGCCGAGGGTGAGTCGAGAGAATCGCTTATGTAAATGCGGCTGGTTGGATGTGTCGGTTTTTTTGACAAAACGCTAGCGGTGAGGAAATGATTAAATTTGAATGCGCTACCACACAGCAGAGCGTCCATGTTGAGACAGACAGCGTGACCTCACTCCTAAGCTAGCCAGCGTTAGCACCGGTCTCCACCTTGGTTAGCAGTCGTGTCGTAACCTTAAATAGCCACAGTCCAGTCTACTAAAGAGAACTTTAACGTCATATTGGATGCAGTCAACTAAATTTACTAAATCGACTGTATTAAGAAATTTTCTGCCGAATTTAGCTTAGTCTGGCTTTAAGTTTCGGTTTGGTTAGCGTGTTAGCTTGCCAGCTAGCGTCAGTTTCTTTGTGTCTGTTGTGCAGTGCTAACTAGCTGTTCAACCGGTTAGCTAATTCAGAGGTTCCCGTTGATCCAGCTGGGGGCGTTGGAGAACATTTGCTTTTACAACCCATTTTAAAATGGATTGACGTGAAAACACAATGTTAGAAATGGCCATTTCAGTGGGCTGTCTTGCCACCAATTTCCGCCTTAATTGTACTGACATCGTGTTTTAGGGTCGTGGGTGTTTGCCTTTAAAGGTTGCCGGGAACATCTGAATTAGCTAATCCCAAGATGTGCTGAGAAAAGGAAGGGCGCCGAACTTCTTGTTTAGGTAGGACGTGGGTAGTTTTTCCGTGGTTTTTATAGATAATGTTGGATGGTCATAGAAATTATGAATGGGTATCTAGGTAATTCAGTGCAATATCGCGGGGGGGGGGGGGG
>VVHJ01034924.1:0-11146 GCA_015107715.1 Tylochromis polylepis
AGGCTTGGGAAATCTTTTTGTAGCCTAAGCCTGCTTTAAATTTCTCAATAACTTTATCCCTGACCTGTCTGGTGTGTTCTTTGGACTTCATGGTGTTGTCGCTCCCAATATTCTCTTAGACAACCTCTGAGGCCGTCACAGAGCAGCTGTATTTGTACTGACATTAGATTACACACAGGTGCACTCTATTTAGTCATTAGCACTCATCAGGCAATGTCTATGGGCAACTGACTGCACTCAGACCAAAGGGGGCTGAATAATTATGCACACCCCACTTTGCAGTTATTTATTTGTAAAAAATGTTTGGAATCATGTATGATTTTCGTTCCACTTCTCACGTGTACACCACTTTGTATTGGTCTTTCACGTGGAATTCCAATAAAATTGATTCATGTTTGTGGCTGTAATGTGACAAAATGTGGAAAAGTTCAAGGGGGCCCAATACTTTTGCAAGCCACTGTATGTTTCACTGTTTTGAAGTTTTTATACTGTCCTCAGAGGTGTGCACTCACACAGCCATGGTTCTGGCTTCGTCCTCCTTCAGGTTCTCCTCTGGTCCGACCACCCGGGCGTCTGGGAACAGAGACCTGTGACGCTCCCAGAACTTCTGGATGTGACGCTCGTGGTACACGACCTGCAGCACGGGGACACGACAGGTCAGAAAGCACCTGAGACAGGAAGGAAGTTCTCTGTGTTTACGTATGCTGCAGAAATGAACTTTGGCTCTAAATTTAGCAAACAGGCAACACATTTTTACAGCTGAAAGATACTCAAACTATTCTCTGCTTGAGCCACTGTTAGGAACCTTTTCCTTGTGCTGGCTGTGAATTGGTGAAATTCACAGATTGTTGTTGCAAAGACGACTCTGACTCTTTAATTATGAATCTTTTCCCTCCCTCTGATGTTCCAGTGAGAGCAGTGACACTGGAACTCTGTGAGAGTGTGCATCGTACGTTGTTGTGGATGAAGAGGCGGATCCTCGTTGTTGGGTAGTTCAGAGTCGACAGGCGCTCCAGGAACTCCTCCATGAAGGGAGTTGCGTGTTCGATGAAGACAGCGATGTAGACCAGGGGCATCTGTTCATCCTGAACGCACAAACACATACACAAGTTCAAACACTGACAGGAAAACGGTTTCTCCTCGTGATGATGCTGAGAGCGGTGCAGGCACCTCGTTGAAGAAGAGCAGGTCGTCGTCGCAGATCCCGCAGCTGGTTTCGTAGGTCCACGCCGTGGGGACGTAGTTACCGAGGTAGTTCAGCTGCAGCTGCAGAGACGAACGAGGAGATGTGCAGAATTATTAAATCTGTTTGTTGTGTTTGATAATCAGATTTTTAATGATAGGCAGGAACAGTTTCAAGTCTGAGGCTTTAAACATCAAAGAGGCTTCTTTAGTTTTAAACAGCAACACAATGGTTTACTCCAACACGTCCCACTTGACTCCTGATCACAAACATCTGTCTGTGCTCTGGTTTTACTGTCACATTGTCGTGTTACCTTGGTGGGTCCGTTGCCATGGATAACAACAGGAAGCGTGTCGTAGGCGACATTCCTTGCTCTGACCTTTGCCCTCTCAAATTTCAGGACGACCTCATCTATGAGAGGAGATTCAGTGTAAGTGTTTCTGCTCTAAGAAACTGCAGTTCCTCAAATGTCCACTTGAGGCTCCAGCAGTAATTCAGTCCTCATAAGCGCCCGTGTTAAAACGTCCAACTTTACAGTAGAAACAAACATGGTTACACCCTGATCCAGTCAGGACCAAACCTATATACTCATAAGAGACTGAGTACAGTAATAGAGTACTGAGAAGAGTAGGGGGGAGGGTTTATGTCAGAAAACCATGAATACACATGTATAATAAACCTCTTAATGTCTGAATCCAAGTATTTCACCATCGAATCAGGCAGAGAAATATGCTGGACAGATTTAAGTTCAGAAGGAAAATCTCATTTGTGTTTCTCACCAACAGCTCCGTTCAGGTTTTGGAAGATCCGGGATCGATGATCCAGGGTCATGTTAAACTTGGTCTGAGGAGAAAATGATCAACAGAGCAGTTTGTTAGGATTTAGACACAGGACTTTTACAGGTAAATTCAGACATGCAAAGCCGGGAGGATATCTGAGATTCAAAGACTCTTCCTCTCTGAAATCACTGCTGGGCTAGGAATATGTTCAAAACATCGGAAACAATGGAGATGAACTTGCTTTGTCTGCAACGTCAAAGACCTTCGACCTGAGGTAACATTAAAGGAGCTAACCTCAGAGAACCGTTGTTACGAATAATAACAAGAGATGCAACGTGAACTGCAGCCATTATTCTGTCATTGGAGGGAACAGAGGGAGTCTGAGAAGCTCTTGTTCTTTAACTTACATTACAATCAGTACAGAAATGAGCAATAGAAAGTATTTACATGAAAAATTTGCCTGTTTTAACCGTTACTGTGACTTGTTCTAGTATTAACTGAGGGGCTAAAAGTCTAACAGTGGCTTTAAAACTGTGGCTTTTTTTTTAAATGTTTGTGGAGTTGGTTTTACCCTATGCGTCTTGTCCAGGTAGATCTTGGTGTAGAAAAGCTGGTCATCGTCGCTGTCTTTGTACTTCCACTGCTGGACTATTGCATTGACCTCTGAAGCATAGCCGATGAACCCTGAACAGCAAGCCAGCATGTCTTACTCACTGTTTTATACTTTTTAGAGTATTTTAAAGAAATAGCAGTGAGCTCCTTACCTCCTGAGTTCAGGTAGCGTTTCCCAGTACGCACCTCGGGGTATTTGGAGGCTAGGCGCTGGTCAGGCCAGCAGAAACCTTCAGCTGAGAAAATAACTTTGTGACCCATACGGGAAAACTTGGAGAGCAGCTCCTCAGGACCCGATGCAAAGATCACATCGTAACTGCATGGAGAGAGACAGAGGGGGGCTTGTTACAGGTAACAAATACCACCTGTTTGCAACACTTTGAATATGTGGGATAAGCAGACAGAGAGCCATGTTTATCGCAGAAACAGTCAGAGGAGGACTGAACACTGAGCAGTGGCTGGAATAGAGTGAGAGCCACATCAGCTTACATGTAAACAGGAACAAATAAAACATTTAAAGGATGATAAATGGAAGAAATTACAGTCAGAGTTCAGTGTGAGCTGCAGACCTCCACAGTCGAGTGTTACACGTGCCGGTGGTCAGTGTGAAACAGCACTGAACTATATCTGTCTTTTTCCAGAAAGAGTTCAGGTCTGAAGTAATGACAGCCTACTGCAGCTCCCGAGACGCCACTGCAGAGTTTAAGGTGTCCATTAAAACCTAAAACAGGAAACAGAGGGGTCTCCTGCTCCTGCTGTGGTCTCCTCTCTACCAGATGATCACATCCAAGAGGATGTCGCCTCTTCTCTCTGTGATGTTCCACAACTGGGTTATACTGAAGGAAAGGGGAGTTTTACAGCTGTGGTCAGAAGTTTAAGTACAGTCCTCGAGGGCGTGAATTCATGTTCCGGGGTTTTTCAGGGTAGAATAATTGTACGGCATACATCGTAAATGACTAAAACACTAAACTGAGTTTTTCATTTACTGATTTTCTCTAACCTTTTCTCTCTAAGGGTCAAATATATACATTCACTCAGGTGAAGTTTTTGTGGTGCTGAAGGTCCTACAGTGTATTTTAGCTGCACAAGGCCAAAGCGTATATACTCCTGTTAGAGATCATGATTGACTATAGCTGGCTTGGCAGCATAAAAAGGATTGGTTGACAGCACTCGTCGGACTGACAGATACCAAAATAGTATTTTAATTTATTTTTTATTCTTGGGTCCACAACTTGGGCCCTACTCACACAGACTGTTTGGGAAACCCATGGGAATCAGTTGCTAGGAAAAAATGTATTTGTACTACCTGAAAGGTTAGTGAGTGGCCACTGGAAGTCAGTGGACCACAAACCTCCCTGTGATTGCTTTGGTTTGGATCGCCATGAAAGATCATGACCTGTTAACGCTTGCTAATTAACCAGCATGTGACAGTGAAACTTGAAAAATGTCGACCAAACCTTCGCCTTCAAAGTAAAAGTTTACCTTTGCTACTAAAGCCAATACATTTTAAAGCTGCAAGTTTTACTTTGAAGGCAAACGTTATCCGTTGTGTGGTTTGTCTGCCATGTCGCGAATAGTTGACGAGTCTCTACAGGCAAGTCGTCTTTCATATAAACTACAGGAGACCGTGGCAATCTATTACAGACCAAAGCGATCCAAAAAAGGAAGTTTTCAGTGCAGTGGTTTATCCAGCACTCATTTGCTAACTTGTCAGGAAACATTTTTCCCTAACAACCAGTGGTCACCAACCCTTCTCTAAGCCTGTGTGGCTGGGTTTGTTTTTCTCCGGTCTGAACGGTAACAACACTGGAGCTCAGGACCAGTGAAACCACTGCACAGGTCACAGGTGGAGTCTGAGCTCTGATTTCACTGTTTTTCTGCTGATGGAACAATACGCACGTGAAAATTCATATCCATCATTTGTGTGAACAAAGCTTTGTCCTCATGTGTGTCGAAGTAGGTCAGGTGAGAAAAGCAAAGACACAACAACAGCAGCGAAAACTGAGACTGACGAGATAAAAAAAAGGAGGAGGAGAGCTGAGGGTGAAAAGACAGAAATCAGGGCAGAGCTGATGGAAACGATAAGCAAGTGTATGTAACATGCACACACACACACACACACACACACACACACACACACACACACACACACACACACACTGAGATCGAGCCAGGTGGTGTTTACCTGTCCACAAACATGATGATGAGCTCCGTCTTCTCCGAGTGTTTCTGCACCGCCTTCTTCAACCATCTCACCTTCTGACCTCCACCCACCGTCCGAGCCACGTCGCCTCCCTTCCACTCCTCGCCCAGACCCAGCACCTGCACACCACCACCACCACCACCATCATATAATTAAACTCATCTGTATCCAGTAAACCTTCTGACAGCTGATCTGCTCGTGTGATCACTGAAAGGGTTTCTAAAGGATCAAAAACAGAAAGAGTTTCATTTTTCTCAGAGATGAAAGCCTGCCGCTGGAGTTGTTCCCTGAACCTTAAACAAAGACGTTTTACTGCAGACAGAGCTGCACTGCGTGACCCGACAGGTGCTCCCTCCATTCAGGAACTTCACACAGGAACAATCGGCTCATTCATGAGGCGAGCGAAAACCACAAGTTAGAGGCTCCGAGCTATTTTAGGTACCGACCACTTGGACGACGACACATTAGTCTTTAGTCTCTGCACATTACCAACAATCAAGATGTGACTGAAGCGCTTTAGCTTTAAGGCCGTTTTCACACCTACAGTTTGAACACACAGAAAAATCCAAGCAAACTCATCAGAGTGCAGCAACAAAGGTAAACACAGGGAGGAGGTGATGAGTTCTGGATTACCGGAGAACACAAAGAATTTACTTTCATTTCAATGACATCCTCACATCTATGGTACCCTGCTGCTTCCCAGAATGCAAAGCATGGACTGGAGTTTGTTAGGATCCGGCCTGAGAGCGCCTCCTCCAAAAGGTTTCAGTGTGGATGATTTGGTGCGATTACGGTGTTCAGAAACGAATCGCACAAAAGAGGAAAACGAGTTTGACTTACACAGCGCAGGTATGAAAACACCTTCAGGTCCTCCAGTGACAAACTAACACACTGAAACTCTGAGTGAAACTGGGAATATGCAAACGCTGGAGCAGCTGACTCCAAGTATCAGAGAGGGAAGCTGTGTGGAAGCTTTCAGGGCACTCGTACAGACCACAGCTTTGATCTGACATTTAATCTCAGACCTGAGTCTAACTCGAGCGAGCGACGACACCACTCTGCAGCCGCGCGTCAGACATCAGCAGCACGGTAACCTCAGTCAGCGGTGTAATGGATTACTCTTTAACACAGAGTTACCCAGCAGTGAAACGTGTGCGTGTGTGTGTGTGTGTTACCTTCACAGTGTAGTTGAACTCTCGGGCCGTCCTCATGAAGCGCAGGTAGCCGTCCGTCTCCTCTGTTGCCACGGTGATGACCAGCAGGTTTTCTGCAAACACATCAGGTGATCAGCATGACGTCGTCACATGATCAACATCGACAGAGAACACTTTTGTTTATCTTTCTGCCGTCGTAATAATGAACCACTCTTAAACATATAAGGATCCATTTCAGCAAATACTTGAATATTTGCAGGATCTGCTGCTGCATGCTGGTAACACGCAGTCCTGTTTGCAGACACGAGCAGCTGCCAGAGTTTCCCTGCAGGCTTTTTTTTTTTTAGGAATTAAGAGTAAAATTCCTCTGAAATTCCTGGGAAAAGTCAAAGAGGGGAGGAGCAGCGTGGGGGAGGAGCAGTAGTTCTATGACAAAAGCCCCTGCTGTGCTCCTGAGGGTGTGACGTGTTTTAACCTGTGAGAGCGATTACACTTTCAGCTCTCAGCTGTGCCACAAAGCTGAAATATCCCGAGAAATCGCTCCCAGCTGCCGCCACAGATCAGCTCTGGGTCAACGGGATTCCTTCGAGTTACACATGGAGCAAAGTAACACACAGAGGTCACAGGGAGAGGCGGGTACTTTCATTCAAAAACGTAACCTGGCGAAGAGCTGCATGCTGTGATTAAAAACAGGTCTGCTGCTTCCTCCGCTGTCCGACCGCTCGGCTCATTTTACAGAACCCGGGGTCATTCGGTTACCTGCAGACAGACGGGGGAGGCGGACCTAAGTCTGACTCTGTCACTGATTATTTCTGTCCATCCAATATGTGAGGAGCCACAGATCAGACGAACGAAACACGTTTTTAATTCAGATATATCCAAGTGAAACATATATCCTTGGCTGTGTGTGGGAACAGCTCGTTCAGATACCATCAAACCAAACATGGGAACAGCTTCTCCTCTTCCTCGACTCCTTTTTCGGCAGTGTTTGATTGAAAGTGTCTCGACAGTTTACTGTGACGTTTCCAGCCGGGTGTCACTGTTTTTCAACACATCTGTAAATAATGACTTCCCCTTCCCACCAGCAGCACTCGTGGGTAGTTTGGTTTGAGTTCAGCTGATGTGTGCGACTGCATATGGAAGGACATTCCCTCATTTGTACTTTTTTAGATTTTTGAAAAGGGAGTTTTTCCTTCCCACAGTCACCAAGTGCTTACTCACAGTCTGATTGCTGAGGTTCTCTGTGTACTATTGCAAGGTCTCTGCCCTAATATTTAAAGTTGTTATGACTTGGTACAATATAAATAAATCTGAATTGAACTGAATAGATTCGTCCAGGTGTGCCACCATTATCAGTGCTATCAAAGAGGTCAAAGTTCATTAACAACAACCCATGAAAGTCTCTGCAGGTGCCCACAGGGCAGACTCTGGGTTTGAAGGGGTCTCGATGGAAGGATTTCAGCCTCCATCTCATGGAGGGTGTTCTTCTGAAAGAGTCTTTGCAGATCACAGGTCTTTGTATGGTATCTGTCCAGATGTTAATGCCACTCAGGCTCGTCCAGCTGCTGAGAAACTACAGCTCCCAGAAATCCAGCTGCTACCAGAATTCAATCAGGATTAGTGATTAAATAACTCATAAATATGTTTTTGTTTTTTGTTTTTTGTTTTTTGTTTTTTTGGGGGGGGGGTATTCTATTTTTCTAAATTCTTCCTCTGCAAAATTCAAATGAAATGCGTCAGTTCTGAAACTGCAAACAAATGTTCCAGCTGTGGAAGTGCTGTTGCTGTGTAACTGGGAATAAGTGTGAATCCTCGTGTGAGGCTGAATGGTGGGAATGCTTTTTCCTGTTTGCGGCTCGAGCGTCGGACAACAACCCCCCGACACCACTCGCACAGCTGTGGAGGGTTTGTTGTCTCTTTCCTCATCATGCCGCTTTCCTAATGAACGAACGACAAAAGCAGATGTGAGCCAGCGAGGCCGAGTCACATCCTGACGAGCGGCTCATAAGGTGACCTTCCCTGTGCGCTCACACTCAATCATTTCCATAACCAAATATGAGCTGAATTCATATTTCGCTCCTTCTTACAAAGATGTTTGTGTGTCTGCCGACTCTCATGGAAATATGTTCCTGACACGCATGGTGAAAATGTAAAAATGGCTTCAGGAGACTTCCTTTTTCCATTCCCTGATTTGAATCTTTGGGACCAGGTCTGAGATGTGGGCAGTAATGTGGAGCTCTGGAGAACGTTACAGATCCAAACAGCAGATCTGACTGGGCTCATTTCTTTTATTTTCACACCACATAAACACATTTCTGATTCTTTCTCAGCTTTATTCAAATGCTTCAGGGCATGGAGGACACTTCACCATCAAATACTGGTGATTTTCTTCTTCTAATGAAGCCACGAAATCTTCTAGCTTCATACTGTGAGTGCTTTCAGAGTTACAGGCCCTCAAAGTACAAAGAAATATTGGTCCAAATGTGGCGCTTTTTACTCATTTTACAGGAGATATCCACGTGATCAGCACAGTCTAAACACAAGCAGTTCATAGTATGAAGGTACTACAGCTGATTGTGAGGGGGTCAGGAGGGAACGTATGCAGGCCTACAGACCTTCCAGTGACTAGTCAGGACGACCTGCCAGGTTCAGCTGTTTGAAGTTAAACCTATCCGGACTTTATCTTTCTCTTCCTGCTCGTCTCACATCTACCGACCATGTCCATGTACACACAGGGAAGATTTCTCATTTTGCAGACTGGAGCAGCGGCACAAACCCCGGCTGACGGAGATCCATACCTGCCTCATGTGGGCTCGGAGCTGATCCCTGCTCTGCTTTTTAAGGACTGACCACACTAAGAACCATCTTCTTCCAACCTGCCAGGAGCATGTTCCAGCCTGATGGGGCACCGTGTCAGAGGACAGGATGACACAGAGGCTCGGAGAGATCACCAAATTAACATCTTGGGTCCATGGGCATCTTAATCTGACCCACAATCTTAAAAAGAAGGTGAACAAGCAGAAGCCCACAAACTGTGATTAACTAAGAGCCACAGAGAGCTGCAGGAGTTCTGAAGAAGAGTCAACACTGTAAATGTTGACTCCTATAAAAGTCTTTGTTCTTCACTTTATCATAAAAATGTAAAAAAAATAAATAAAAACCGATAAAACGCAAAATCAGTGACTGCAGTTATAACGAGAAACTACTCTGTGAAGTTCAGCCAATAGGAACTCGTCATGCTCGGTGTCATAAGTCAGATTCAGAGACGCTGAGCACAACATGGAGGAAGTGCTCAGATAAACAACCTCCCAGAGGAAGGAGGCGAGTTTAAGTAAGATGTTTGCACTGGTTCACGAAGAGTCGGAGGAACTTTTGATTGTGACGTCTTCACTGACGCACAAACTCACTTTGTGACAGAGGTACAGCTCTCGGGGTTAACCTCAGTGTGTCTGTGACTGTATGAGACGTTTTTGGGAAACACGTCTTCAGCTGAGGTGTGTTTGAAATGTGCCACAGAAACTGAGAAAAACTGAGACACTTCAGTGTGAGCTCAGACCTCTGAAGCAGCTTATTTATCTATTATAAACAATCAAGCAGCTGCTTTATATACACATTAAACGGGTTTTTCCAAAAGATAAAAATCCTGGCGTTGCTCCGAACACCAACCATCAGGACTGGGACAAAAGCGCAAGCAACAATTCACTTTTAGGAATCAAATGAGCAAAAATATGAAGAAAGCACACAGGACTTCTGTTTGACTCTGTGTTACAAACAAGCAACCCCAAAGATCCTGAAGGAGGAAGAACCTGTAAACTGATTATTGATTTGATCGATGAAGCGATCGGGAAAGCAAAAAGATAAAAACAAGAAAAGCAGCAAATGTTTAAACTCGATCCCATGAAAGAGTGAAAATGGCTTCACAGATCAGCCAAATATTTTAAAACCTCATTCGTTCAGTTATTTTATCTGTTACTATCTGAGTGTCCGTGAACTTTTTAAAAAAGGTTTACAACAAGGATTAAATCTCCCCTCTGTCTCGCTCTGCTCCCTACGCCAGTGTTTCCCAACCACTGTGCCGCGGCACACAGGTGTGCCGTGAGAAATGATCAGGTGTGCCGTGTGATTTTTCTAATGTGAATTATGTGCCGTGGGTCCAAAAGGTTGGGAAACACTGCTCCCTATACAAACGCCTCACATGAGTAATAACTGTAACATGAGCACAGAAACAATCCACAGCTGCTCAAACAAACCTCACAGGGACGCACCAAAGACGGGACTGTATGGAAAAAACAGATCAGATTTAAACCGCTCATTCTTTTTTAAAACGTTTATTCCATCTAAAACTGTGAAACACGCCTGTGAGAGGTTAATCATGGAAATCATCAGTGAATGGACCTAATCCTGTTACATAAAACACGCTGTGGGACCCCACAGTGGATTTTTAAAACTAATTTAATCCATGAAGGTGATGCAGGTCGTTTTCAATGACTGTTGGACTTATTTAAACTCAGTTAACTGGAATTACTCATTCTTAGTATGATCATTTCTCATTCATATTTTATAATCATATATTTTAAAAGTCCCATCTTTCATCTGAAGCTGTAAAACGTCGTTTGAGCGGGTTGATCAGCGATTTTTAATCTTTACTGCTGGATGTAAGCATCCCTGCGTGAATGTGCGCCTGTGCGCGGGGATGTCTGACCTTCTTTAATGTTTGGGTTTTATCCAGTATGTGAAGCACTTTGTAACTTTGTGTTACTATTATTAAAACTGTTACATGTGAGCCACACAGTGTATCCGCAGGAGATTATACGTGGAAAACATGGGAATAAACAGGCCGGAAACACAGCTGTGCAGTAAGAGCTTCCAGAGTTTAGGGAATCATTATAAACCTGTAATGATTCGTGTACGAGCATAATAAAGTAAAGTTTCCTAACTGTCCTGTGGCGCTTCGGCGCTGTTGTAACGGTTTTAATCATTAATAAAACCCTTCCTAAACTCACCCAGCAGCTGTATAACGGAGTAAAACCATGAATATGCTGTGACATAGTGAATAGGGCTGTGATGTGATGAGCAGCCCGGAGCTCCACAGCTCCAGCGGGTCACGGTGGTCCGCCTGGCCGGCCAGGGGACCCCGCAGAGCGGCCTTACCTGGAGAAAGCTTCCGCTGTTCGGCCCACACGGCGCCCTGGAAGAAGGCGAGAGCCAGCAGGTA
>VVHJ01034932.1:11641-28321 GCA_015107715.1 Tylochromis polylepis
CTTTTTTTCCTTCCCCCCCCCCCCCCCACCGTTTAATCAACAACATCCCTAATTAGAATTTTTCAGTAAAGCTAATATAACAGCTGTATGTATATATGTATATATTTTTACATTTTCCAGACCTGAAAACAAACTTTACTGAAGACAGCTGCCACCCATTCTTTCTAGCAATAATACATACAAGCTATGAATCCACGTGAGTAGAAGAGGCTATAGTTAATTATCATTTTACATTTGTTTACAGCGATATTTTTTTAATTAATCTGTCAACTTTATATAAACTCACTAATTGCTTGAAACTACATGTAGTAATAATCAAATCTAATCCTGTTCTAATTTGTTTTTTGGTTTTTAACAAAAATTGATAGCAATATAAATGATAAATGATAATAATCCATTTCTCTTTTTTTAATGTTTATTTATAAGATTTTAAGTTCAAAATTACATAAAATCACACAAGACAAAGGACACAAAATTCAAACACAGTGACACCCAAGCACAGAAAGAAAAACAAAAACAAACAAACAAAACAAACAAACAAACAAAACCACTGGTTAGTCAGTCCGAATCTCTGAGTCCGAAGAAGATGATCTTCTGTATGAAGTCAGACAGGGCAACATAGAGTTCACCAAGGCCAAAAGATGTGTGGAACAAGTCCAAGAAGGGATCAGGGTCCGGCAGAAGTGTGGTTTCACATAAACACAAAGTGCAGTCAAATGGATTAAAGATTATGTTGACTTCCTGTTAATATGACTGAGAAAAGGGCCCTAGAGTTCGGCAAATTTAAAGTGAGTGTCAGCCAGATGATAACGAACCTCTTCAATATACAAACATGCAATCATCTCACATAGCCAAACCCTAAACAAGGGAGGAGATGGTGACTTCCAGGATCTAAGAATAAGTCTTTTAGCTACAATCATGCCAAAGCTTTCTTAAGGGTATGTCGAAGTGCCAATGAGGTTAGGGGGCAGCCTAGCACTGCAAGTATACCATCTGGCTTTAATTAATATTCCATTTCTTTAGTAATAAACAAAAAACAAAGTATCACTAAAGAACTGAGAGAATCACTTAGAGGTTGCACTTTTTATTGTAGCTCGGTAATAATGTGGTGATAACTGCAGAGGCTGGAATCACAGACCCCGACAACATGATATTATCTTAATATTTCGCTATGATACTGTTGTGATTTTTAACATTTTCCTCTAAGCTGAGTATTGCAATAACATAAACTGCAGTTGATCGTCTTTTGTTTCAGCTGCAAAGTATGTCCTCAAAGTTAGTTTGTCAGTATCTCTTTTATTCAATAAGATAAAGTTATCTACATCAGTTATTTCTTTATTTTTTTGCCTCAAAATGAGATGGTCAAGCAAACAACGCTGTCACTAAAACCTGCCATAAATGTTGTCATGAGACTGAATCAGCCGGCTATCAGCCTGACATCAGTCTGTGAATGAATGAGATCAGGGTGGCGGTAAGTTGGCAGTTATGTACTCTGTGAAGTTAAGTGTGTCTTTTGTTGTATGATTATTATTAACTTACTTGCCTGGTGTTATGCTGCAGGGCTCATCTCTTGTAAGTAGAGTAGTATTTTTTTAAATTATTTATTTATTTTCATTCATTAAATAAAATATCTATATTTGGTGTCCCTGTATATGTACAGAATTTCATCACTCAAAACATCACAATACTGTGCCTCCTTGATTTTTTCCCCCCTCACTCCTAGTAAATAGTGATGTAACATACAAGTAATAACCAAATAATACTTTCTATCAACAGTGTTCACAGCTGAGTTATATTACACTGAAATGTATGTAACTGGGTAATAAGGGACCAGAAATTGGGGGGTATTAATGTGGAAACAAAACCAGTTAGTATCAGAATTAGCTGTTCAAACCCTAGCAGGGCCTGCTGTGGTAATAATCCACAACACTGAAGATATTTACACTGTTACCTTCAAACAACGAAGAATGCTGGGGACATAAGGTAGGGTTAAATGCATATTAGGTAATACTTTACTAATATGAATGAACCAATATTACCTTATTATGATGAGGCTACTACCATTTTAAAGTTAGCATATAAAAATTCAAATGCACATATTTTGCTTTTTTATTGCTAGCAAGTTATCATCTTGTTATCATTGTATTACTATACTATTACTAATTGGTTTTCCAGCTGTTTGTTTACACATTATTACCTCCAGTTTGTTATTATTACATTATTACCCAATTACATACATTTGGTGTAGCATAACTTGCCTACAGCCATTGTTTATACATGCTATTACTTGACAATTCTTGGATACGATAACTGATTCTTTGATAATTAAGTGGTAATAGTGTGCTATTGCCATATTATTACTGTCTTGTTTCCACCTAGTTGCCACATTATTACTGAGCTGTTGTAAAAATACATATAAAGATATTTTTCTAAACCTTTATTTAAACCTTTATTTGACTATGGAGTCTCATCAGATTAAAATCACTGATTCAAAAGACCATGCATAATATTATACAGGGTAACCCACAGGTGGCTAATACCACCAACCTGATTATTAGAAGATGAGTTAACCGGCAGCATCATACAGCTGCTACCTCAGCACCTAAGTGCTCCAGAAACTTAGGAGTAAAACCTGAACTGAACTCCATAACTGACAAGCATGCTCTAACATTTGTTTATTCAAGTCATATTGTCAGCAGAATATTGAACAACGTTGTCTGTGAAGGTTCTCAGTCATCCAGGTCATGTTAGTCTAAGGAGCTTGGAAAGAAAAGCGTCTGGAAAAGCATTTCAAGAAACTTAAAGAAGTCCAGACGCTTTTCTTTCCAAGCTCCTTAGACTGAACAATGTTATCGCACATCACATATTTTCCTCATATCCTGCAGGCCTTGTAAAAATGTAATTATTTTCCATGCAACCATATGGAAAACACCATTAGTGTAATATTAGTGACTATAGAACATGTGCCACAGTATTTTACATTGGAGTATATTCTACAAAGAGACGCACACAAGAAAATCTAAATGAGGTATGCATTTTCTGCCATGCATGGAAGGATGCAGCTTGTGACAGGCAGGAAAAAGTGAGGAGTTGGATATCTTGAGAGAAAGAAGACACTGAGCGAGATCAAAGGTTGACACTCTGACAGCTGTCTTTGATTCACCTGTAAGCCCTTATGAGCATGCACTCAGCAATGCATGCATTCAACATGCAACTCGCAACTGGGGTGACAGCTCCAAGCACTGAATTTACATTAATAAGACTTCTTGTTATTCCCTTGCTTAGACAAGAGATATTTGGAGCATTTATTAAATTATTTATCTATTTATTTATTAATTTAGTCAGTCAGATTTTTTTTTCATGGCCGAGAAGCTCAGCGTAATTTCGTTGAGCTACCAGATGGTTGAGGGTTTAATTAACAACTTCAAAAGCAATAACTGGAGAGCTGGCCAAATACACAGCCGCACACACACACATGCACACATTATTAGCTGCCTATATGCAAAAGTCTTGCACAACCACAAATGCATATCACCCACAGCCGCTTATTAATTCATACAGCATGAAATTCAAACAGAAAAGTGGCCATTGTACTCCCAGCGTGTTTATGTACAGTATCTTTCTCCTTGTTATGAAGGCAGCTCCCTGAGCTCCCCAGACTGTGTGAAGGCGATAGTTGGAGTGGAGGGGAGGCGCTGTGGATAGGCTTGAGGCTCCTAGACTGTAAGTCACAACCCGCTGATTGGATCTTACTGTCCTCATGGGGACAATAAAAACACCCTGTCTTCTCTTCATCTCTCCCCCCTCTCTCTGGCATTACTGGCAACCACAGCCATTATTCCACTATAATGACATTATTTTGATTGGCGAAGCAACAGCGGGGCTCCATCTGCTCGCATTAGGCATGGTAACCAGACAGCGCTGGGTTATATTAATATGAGTGGCACAGGGCAAGGAGCCTTTAACCCGGCCTGGGGGTCAGACAGCCTCTGCAGTTTCTGGCTCTATTCTTCAGACACAACACAGACAGTCCACATATAGCTGCAGTATGTTGTCCTTGTTCCGCAAAATGCTTGTTTACTACTGTTATTGGCCAGAAATAGTTAAATTCAAAATCCAACAACTGCCACTCTAGATTTCTCAAGATAGCAACTCATTAGTGGGGCAATTTTAAGCTGGCAAAGCTACCATGGTTTGGTCCTACCTGAAAAAGTAAAGATCTAATCAGGGTCTTCTCAAAGATAAGTCAATTTTCTATTGCACTTACAGTTTTACCTCCACTTCATTACTTTGCTCTGCTGTGTGTGTGTGTGAAATGGAGAGCAGAGGAGAGAAACTACAGGGACCGCAAACGACAGCCGAAATGAAACAAGTACACAAGGGATGGACATGGTCAGCAATAGCACTCAGGCAAGCTATAGGGTTTAAACAATGCTCAGTTGATACTAAGGGGCCCGGAGTGTGCCGGGACAATATTTCCCAGCCCATAGGATGGTTCTATGGTTTCATGTTCTTTATGCCAAATTCTGACTCTACTATTTGAATGTCACAGCATAAATTGAGTCTACGCAATGTTTTTCTCATCTTCTGTTGTCCAGTCGAAGCTGAGATTTTGTGAATTTCCTGTTCTTAACTAACACAAATGTCACCCGATGTTGTCTTTTTTGATAGTCCATGGTCTTTCAGGTTTGACATGTTGTCCGTTCAGAGATGCTCTTCTGCATAACTTGGTTTGTCACACTATTTGAGTTAGTGTCCTATCAGCTCAAAGCAGCCTGGCAATTGTCCTCTGATCTCATCAAGACCTTTTTGTGCAGAAAACTGCCACTCACTAGATTTGGACCAAACTCTGAAGATCCTTGAGATCACTGTTTGCAAAAATCCCTGTAGACCATCAGTTTATGAAATATTCAGACCAGCCTGTCTAGCACCAATAACTATGCAACATCCAAAGTCACTTAAATCACCTTTTTTTCTCATTCTGATGCTCAATTTGAAATTCAGTGGATTGTCTGGACCATGCGTACATGCACTGAGTGATTGCATTGTGATTGGCTCATTATATGTTTGAGTTAACAAGCAGTTGACCAGGTGTATCCACTGAAGTGATCCATAAGTGTGTGTGTTTTGTGGGGAAAACACGGTGTTGCAGTTAAACTTGCAGAGAAGGTATATTTAGTTTGTACCTCTTTAGTTTGTAAAAAAACAAACAAACAAACAAACAAACAAACCCTGAGCAAAAGTGCCTTTTTGGTTGAAATTTAAATATGTGCAGATTTTTTGTTTTTAAGTTACTGTATATGTAACAGCTAAATAGAGACTGGTACGAACCTGCTTTTTAGACTGAAAGATGCTAATGTGTGAATTGCATTTTCCAACATACTCCTCGGGTTTCATTAGGTGCACGTTTTTGTACTTATAACCACACCTAATCATTATGTGGATTTGTACGGCATTACATTGTTAAGTGCTGTATTGTGTACAACTTCCCTTACTGATGTCTGCATTAGTATGAGAAGAGTGCATCAATGATAAAATTGGCAGAAAAGGCTGAACCATCTTATCGACTTGCCAAAACCAAGGGACATCTAAAAAGTTTATTGGCAACAGCCTCCAATCAGCATTTGTTAGCAATGCTAGATCAAGTCAATGGGGAATTGAGACAGTTGGCTCATTAAAATTTTCCCAAAAAAGTTCTATTACTTTTTTTCACTCTTACTGTAGGTTAGGAAACCAAACGGCTTGAATGTGTTTGATTTCCAAAAGAAAACAGTTTAGGTCCCTTCTGACTATAGTCTGATGCCAGCAAAGTCTATCTTTATGTGCCATTCAATTTTTTTAAAATAAAACACATAAAAACAGAGGGAAAAAATCTCTTTAGATGTTATGAAAGAGCCCCTGATTAATAACAAATATGGTAGCTTATGAAATTCTGATCTTGCCCTTTGGATTACTGAGTATGTGTGTTTGTGTGTGCGTTCATACAGCCACTGTGCGTATATTGTGTGGATAGAATACATATTTCCTCACTGTCATCCATTGTTTGCAGGGTAAACAGGACAATGAGGATCTTCAGAAGGCCTCCAGATCAATGTCCTTCCTGTTGGAAATGTCAGTCTAGTCTGTTCATTAATCTTTTGCCACCAAACAAAACAAAGAGCTTTGTTAGATATTGGACAATCCGCCATCGCTTTGATGAATAATCCCTTCACTCACAACAAAGGGAAATAGCTTACCGTACAATTTTGCCACCTACATCAGATCCCCTTGTGTCTACCTTTACTTAAACATTAATAGGTATGGTGGAACAAGTCATGCAAGAGGTTACCAGGGTTTATTTGTGTGCTGGCCATATAGAAGGTCCACGGATTTTCACAGCATCTGAAATTTGTCACATAAATCACTTTAAATTAGTTCCCTTGTCACCTCAGTAGTATGCTATAACTCGTTTTTCTTGCAGTTTAGCAATCAAAGACAAATGATCACTTTTTCTGCTTATCTGCAGGGAATCATATGGTAATCTTAATTAAAACCTGAAAAACATAACTGGTTAAAAAGAAAAGAAAAAGCTTTAGCAACAGAAACTTTGACTAAGGTTGCTTCTGTTTCCCACATACACAAAATGCCAAGGGATCTTAACCTTTCCTTAAGGTTATCTCTCTGTATATATTGCTGTCAATTGTTTCTTATTTATTTTCTGATATGCCATATACTTAGACACAGATTGCACAGAAGAAGGTTCTCCAGCAGATCTTTATAAGCTCTTTATGAGGTCACCCGTACGGTTGCTGTGAAAAGGAGCCCATCTACCTTCCGTGAGGCTCTGCTGAATGTCACATGTGCCAGTGTTAAAGAAAGCAATTAGCCACTGTTGGCATGTCCTGGTGTGCGGATGAGTAATGGCTGGTGGGGCGGGAGTGTCTAGCTCTGATAAATTCTACTGTTCCCGTGCCTTATTAGTACAATGCCTAACTGGAAAATGGGGGGCTGGGAGCTAAGGTGATAGACCATAGGGGGTGTCAAAGATAAACCCAGACTGACAGCAGAGCGTGGTGGCTAAATGCTAATGCACCGAGTGACATTTCCGATGCCGGCCTGGGTTAGCTTAGATGCTGCTGGTGTGCTGACAGAAGGACCCCCAGAAACGGGGGGGAAAACCCAAAATACCAGTGCAGCGACTCTTTCTTCTTCCTCATTCCATCTTCATTTTTTAAAAATGAAAAGAAGATAAAGATGAGGAGGAGGCTTGTGATGTTGCCACAAGGCTTTTATCACAAGTTAGCAGGCTAAGCTAATAGCAGATGCTTCAGTCACTGATAAAGAGAGTGACAGGTAAAGATGGCACCATAATGAGACCAAAGGGAGACAAAAGCAGAGAGGAGGAGAAGACAACTCTGATATTTAGCCAAAGAAAAGCCAGTGCTTTGCTTCCCCATCAGCCACTGGGGAGTTTAGCCTGAGTTCAATTCTTTGTCCACTAAATCCCCAAGCGCTGCTTTTGTTGATAAACCCTCTGCTTCCTCTCCCTCGCCCTCTGTGAGGATGATCTCTATCTCTACCCTCAATTTCCAGGAGTTGCCAGACCATTACAGACAGGGAAAAAAAAAACTTCTGTGACTTTTTTGGCTGGTGCTTGGAAGTAAAACACCTGTCGAGGCAGGGTAAAGTCTCATCTTTCTGGGTGGTCGGATGTGATGGAGTTTCAAAGCTGTGTCTAATTGGAGGTATTTTTAACACTGAGCAGTGTGTCAGCTAAAGAAATCTCCAGAGTTATGAATGCCACCTTTAATAGAGTCTAATTAGTGGAAGGGTGTGCTAACAGGAAGTCAGTGAGCAGAACAAACACTTGTGTATGTGTGTGCTCCTTATCTAACTGTTCACTGAACACTTCCTATACCTAATGCATTGTGACAGAAGAAATGTGTGTGCATGCATGCATGTCTGCAAGAACAAGTATTACAGAACAGAATTTTCCCAAAGGTTTCTGAGCCAAAGAAAATATAGTATGATATATATATTATAAGAAATTGACTATCAACTAGAAAACAAATGTTTCAGCCTTTTTGAAAATACTTTAAACAAACCAATAATCTTAAATACACAAAAAAATGTTCTCTTTATAGTCAAAACACTGAGAAGACTCATGTTTGCATGTTCATAGATATTTCATAGCAGATCTAATACTAGATCTGCTCTAACTGAACTATTGTGCTCAACAATAAATGGTTTACAATCATGCCAGATCTTTGTAGGTACTTCTGAGGATAGTTATAATGTGATAGACTAACGAAATTGTCCAAAACAAAACAAAGGATGCATATTGGACCATGTGCTAATGCATTGATGAATTGTTCCCTTCATTCATAACAAAAGGAAATAGCTTACTGTACAATTTTGCCACCTAAATCAGATCCCCTTGTGTCTGCCTTTACTTACACCTTAATGGGTATATAGAAAAAGGCATGCACGTGGTTTCAAATGCCTAATTATGTGGTGGCCATAATGACGGGCCACAGGTTTTTATAATATCTGCAATTTGCTACATAAATCACTTTAATTTTGCTAACTGGTCACTTCCGTAGGATCCTGTAGCTCATTTTTGTTGCACATCGGCTGTCATATAAAAGAAACTAATGTTCTTTTTAGTCACTGAGACAAATGCTTGCTATGCTTATCTGCAGGGAATTTTGTGGGTAAATGAAGGATTTGGGACAGGAATTTTGGTTCATTGCTATAACACGCATAATTGTTAAAATTCCCCCAGACATAATGTCAGAATACCGTTAAACGTTCATCTTGAAATTATTTGTGTTTGACATGAATTTACCACACTGAAAATTTGTAACAACTATAGAAAATCTTACCCATTATTTTTCCTTATTTGACAAAAAGAGCCTCAGTGAAAAGTCCAAAAGCTATGAACATATACACTGTCTCCTACTTTAGTAAAAATACCATCCTCAACTTATATAAATTCAAGCCCTTCAGTTTCCACATTACACTACTTTAAGTTGTAATTCACTTCAAAAGTAGTTTTGGTGTCACTGAGTCATCTTTTATGCATACATATTGAAGGTCAACAGACAGATGTCAAATGTATAAGTAAAATTACAAAAAGCTACATATTTCAAGTTTTTGAGGGTCTTTAAGTGATCCTTTTTTATTATTACTGAAAAATAGTTCGGGTTATAATTGGGGTAAAAATACTTTTTCCTGCAGGCATGCAGTGAAAGTGTATTTCCAAGTTCATTCTTTACCTTAATGATCATCTAACATGAGAGCTTCACCATGCTAGCATGCCTTGGCCTAGCAGTAACCGCCAGATCTCCACATGGCTAACTAAAATAAACAATATGTGCATGGATGTTAAGTGTATCAGTCTATATTACTAGAGCTACTTCTCACAGTTTTCATTCTGAGAAACTGAAAGTTGCATTTCTAACCAGTGCTGGGCAACCAGTTGCACCCAAAACCCAGTATTACAATTTGTATTTGCTAAGTCTCATAATTACTAAGTCTCATACATTTTGGCATTACCATTTTTTTCTGTTAAAAGCTTGGTGAGCATTTCATAAAAAGTGGTGGATGTTTAAAAGCCAGAACCCTACACCTGTCCCTAACCCTAAATAAGTTCACAGGGATCCATGATGGGTGTGGTGCATCCATTCCCTTTTGTGTATACAATTTTAAAAAAAAAAGCCATAATTCACACATTTTCAACTCAGAAAGATTCGCAATCGTGCTTCCATAAGAAACTTAGTAAGGTATTATGTACAGGTTGATTGTATCTTACAGACATCGGCATCGCCAGTTGATTTAAAGATACACTGGGAAGGAAAAATCAAACAGCACCGGACTCCAGCCTGTCAGTCCAGTGAACCACCAGTGCACCTGACTCCAGCAGGCTCTCCTCCACACAGTCCTCAATTATAAACTACTCTACAAACCCTAACATTATGGTTAACAAGTGAGTTTTCACATTTCAGTGCAGCTAGCTAGCAATAAAAAACCACTTTCTGCTTAAGAGACAGAAAGTGAATGTGGAATATTCTAGTTGTTTTTTTAACATAAAACTCGTTGCTTTAGCTGCTTACAGTATTATTTTGGGGTATACCCGTAAGGCCTGATTTTTCTATGATGAGTCTTTGTAGATCTACAACATAATCTACATCAGTGGCCCTAAAGTTTTTACACTTCTTTGCAGTGCTGTGTGATACTACAGATTTTGGTATTGATCTGATACCATGTAAATACAGGATCAGTATTACTGATACCAATACTTCAACTTATAAAGGCAACTTATGAAGGGGGAGCAGTGTGTCTTGACTTATGAGATCTATCGTCATCAATTTGAACACATTTTTATGACCACTACATCACTGTAATGTTGTCTTCTATATTAGTTAACGCAACATAACACACCTTTCAGCTTTTCATGTATTTTGCCCAAGAACTTTAGGTCAACTTCTTTTATTTGAATGTTATATAGGCTATAAATAGACGTTTTCATAATGCATGTCTGAGATGTTTTTTGCTTTTAAAAAAAATAATAATTAACCACAATTCAGTGGGCTGCATACTAAGCTTAGAGGATATAAACAAAATATTGATCCTATTGTGCTAGTACTGATCCGAAACCAATACCAGCATTGGCATCGATACTATCAATATTTAGATCGACTGCCCACCTCTACTTGTTTTGACATAATTTCACATGTATTCTGATAGTTTCAGTAGTATCCATCCAGGAAATTGCTGGGATTTGTGAGTCTTTATATAGATGCTACGATTGTTATTCCATATATTGAGATGATGATTGTTATTCTCTGATAAATTCAGACCAAAAAGTAGTCAGAAACTTATTGAAGGAATCAACTGTATTAAACAGGCCATTCACGGTAATTATAGGCTTCACTGACCTGAAGTATAGTTACATGTCAGGTTATACTGTAGGGTTTCAGACAGGTTTGCAGTTATGACGTAGCTATAGCATCAATTTCCCATTAAAGTATAAATACCCAGTAAGAGCTGGAAACCAGCTCAGCGCTCATCTTGCAGCTTTTTTTCTTTTCTGGTGAAACTGCTGCCACCATCTAAAAATCTGTGAGAGACTGTCCTAGTCACCTTTTCTTTTTCCCGTTTTTCCTTTGGCTTCCTTCATTGGTTTCCTCTCCAAATACTCCAGCTATGCATTATGTTCATTGTGAGAATCTTTATCTTTTACCTGTGTTTTGGTGTTCTATTTTAATGACATTGAGCTAACGATGGCGGTGGTCTTCAGCCTTCAAGATTGTACCTGCTGACCCAAAAGCCAGAGGAACATTCAGGTGCCAGACACATCCCCAAGGTACCCCAATCGGACAGAACCATTTTTGACCATGTGCAGGACACCTACACAGTTTTAAGCAGGTGATATTATTGTTGTGGCTGATTGGTGTGTGCGCACACAGACACAGACACACACACACACAGCTTAGAGTATTGTTTTTGGAATTAGAGGAAGACAGATTCAAGAGAGATTAGTCTTCTCAGGCGACATAATCAGATTTAGTTTTTGGCCCCGAGCATCCTCTGGAGCAGTGCTGATCTGATCCCATCACTGAGCAAATAGCAACAGCAAAAACTCAGATTTAACCCTCCCCTCCCCTCTTCTTCCTTCCAATCTTCCATCTTTACAGTCTGCTTCTTTACCTTTTAACTTTATTAAAGTATTTTTGTTTATTTTTATGCAGTGTAGACTTTGCTTCCTACAACCTGCATCTCTTATTTTTATTTCCTCTATACCATGAAGTTATTTTTGCTCATTACTGCCTGCTGGAAGCATCAAACGGTCTAAAACAAACAATAAAGACCGTGGTGTTTATTTGTCTATTCACAGCGTTAAAAATACCAGCTAGTGGGCCATTAATGTGTGTTTTCACGATGAGCCTTCCCACGGACAGAAGATCAGAGCCAACAGATCAGTGAAGAAAGAGAAAGGAAAGTATGGGCGAAAACACACACGGTTACACACCATGATATGTGTAATGGGTCTTGCTTTTATGATGAGCAGCGGTAATTAAAAATGCCACTGTGTGACAGGGCAGTGTGGAAGGAGAGGAAGCGGGAGGGGAAAGGAGAGATGGGAGATGGACGAGATAGGGAGGAGGGAGTGAAGGGAGTCTAGTCTGGTCCTCTCTTTAATGAGGATCCTAATCAACCCAGCAGAGGCTGCCCTGAGACCCCCCAGGTTCATTAGACCAGAAAAACCAGACTGCCGGGAAAGAAGGAGAAGGACGGAGGGGTTGGACCAGGCCATAGAAAGAAAGAAAGAAATACCTTAAAATGCACATTTATTCATATCACAGTTCAAGAAAAAAAAACTGTTACTCACATGTCAAAAAGTTTGCAAATACTAAAATCACACGCCCACACTTAAATCCATGTGCACTTTTAAAAATATACAAAGAGTAGTAATATAATCCTAAAAATGCAAAAATAGTGAGCTAACTTCCCCCAGTGAACATAAAACATTTCTAATACACCACAAGTCTGTAAACATCTTTCAATTACAAGTAACACCATAAAAAGCATGCTCTACTTTCAGTTTTGATTCAACCAAGCCCTTGAAATTTAGCACCACATTGGTCCAACCCTTACCAAACATTTTATTTTTCCTTGTTTTCCAAATTGTTGACTTTGCCATACCAAGAAGAAAATTAATTAGGACAAGAATCTTATTTTTTACAGTGCTGTGCTTGAGACCAAAAACAAAAACAACTGTAGAAACATACGCACACCCAGGGCTTCCACCCAGTCCTGCAAAAACCAAAACAGGCTTTTTAACCTTGAACAAGACACAAATAAATGTTCCAGTGAGTCTTGATGTTCATAAAAAGGACATCCCTCTCTAGCATTTAGGTCAAAGTGAACTCTGTGTCTGTTTGTAGCAATCGATCCATTTTATAATCCTCTGCTGGAGGTCACCAACCAGTTTTTCAACAGGTGGCTAATACAGGACCCTTTATCTGCCTTTAGGGGTAAGGTCTGAACCAAAAACCCGTGTCCACCTCAACTCTCTGACACCAGCCAGAGAGCACATATTCAGCACCTTGACACAACTTTGATACAGGTGCTTCTTCCCATATGAACTGAGAACACCCAACACAGGGGTTCCCAGAGAAAGAAGCAGTCCACTCTCATTCATGCCAACTATCAGAAGCTGGGGCGACTGAAAGTACTGGAAATACATACTCGTATTCATCATTCCACTGGTCAGCTGGAGCATGGTTTTCAGCAAATACTCTCAGTGGCACAGGTAAGGACTGCTGACCTCTTCCAGAATCCTTTTTTAAGATTCTAATGGACTTGAGGTGGTAACGTTGAACATCCTAGCATCAGAATCATGGAAAATCTTCAAAGTTTTCCAAACATCCAACAATGAGTGATAGAATGGTCAGATCGAGCTCTTCTGTTTTAAGCAGAAAAAGATGCTTATCCATTTTAGACATACGGCTTTCTGGAGAAGCAGTTGATCCAAAGGCAGCCAACAGTAAACACATCCTTAAAGCAGCTTCTGAGCAGTTTGCAGTCTGAATGGAGCAGTCCTGGCCATGATGACTCTTAAGTCCTTGTCCCCACTCTGACACAGGAAAAAAGAGGGCACATGCCTTTAGCCAGTGCTGTCCAGACCAGAAGAAATTCACAATAAGACGCTGAACCTCTTCAATGAGCCCAGCAGGTGGGGCCATCAGGAAAAGCCTGTGCCACAGGGATGAGGTGACCAGATTGTTGCCAATTAGAGCTCTTCCCATGTAGGACAGCTGGAGTAGCAGCCATTTCCATTTAGAGAACTTGGACTCAAAGTTTTCCCGCACCCCCTCCCAGTTCTGTTTCTGAAAATGTTAATTACCTATAAATACTCCCAATGTTTTAATACCATTCCTTCCCCCAGCATAAATTTCCTGGCAGGGTTGGAATGCCAACTGTACACCATTTACCCCAGAGCATTCTCATTCCCAATGCGTAACATATCGACGATTTGTCACGTCCCGAGGCGTCTCATAGTAACGTGAAAGGTAACCTTCTGCGTCCCTATGTTACGCTCTGGATTGTGGATGGAATCCAATACAATGATGCTCCCTGCAGTAACACACGTTCCAGCCGTGTATTCCAGCCCTAACCCTAACCTTAACCATAACCTTAACCACAATCTCAACTGTATCAGATAGTGTTTTCCAAAGCGATTCATAGTGAGAAAGTAAAACAAATTTACATGTGTAGATTGATTCCAAACAGTTCTCATGTTTCCGAACGCGTAACATACAGAAGGGTTGGGTGGCCCAAAGCATAACATACCGACGATTTGTCAGATATCGTTGGTATGTTACGTTTTGGGATGAGAACGTGTTGTTTACCCACCAATAAAGCCTCACTTTTGTCCCGGTTAACTTTGGCTGAAGAAGCCTTTTCATACAAAATTAAGCTCTCCCTCAGTTTATGCACATCATGTTGATTGCTAACAAAAACATCGTCAGCATAAACAGAAACAACTACGCAAGGACTGACCCAAAACCGGTAAAGTAAAACACTTTAGCTCTCAATCTAAATAAAAGAGGTTCAATTACTAAGCTATATAACAAACCCAAGATAGGACATCCCTGCCTAATACCTCTCTTGACTATACAAGGCTGCTCAACCCACCTGCAACCTTCACCACACAAATAGCATTAGCGTAGAGTAATCTTACCCAAGAAAGAAAAACATTTCCCATGCCAAATGCTGGGAAAGTTGAAAACAGAAAGGTATGATCTACACGATCAAATTCAATAAAATTTTTAAGTCTGCTAGATAACACCTTTGAAAGAATTTTATAATTGTTGCATAAAAGAGTCACTGGTCTCCAGTTCTTTAAAAGGGCAAAATCCCCCTTTTTAGGCAGCAGGGAAAGCACTCCCTGTTGGCAAGATGCTGGAAGTGTCCCTCTAACAAAAGGTCTTTTCCCAATAACTGCCAGAAATGTTTAAAGAAGTCTGCGGGTAAGCCATGTATTCCTGAGGACCTTCCAGATGCCATCTGCATAACAGCAGCCATAAGCTCCCCCAATGTCAGGTCTGTGTTTAAAGTCTCCTGATCCTCTGAGGTGAGCTGAGGAAGCGTTTGCAGAAGTTTTGCTGCCACATTTAAATTTTGCATATTGAGAGAGGGAAGAAAAGCAGACACGAATAAACAGAAAATAAGAAACACCCCCCGCTGAAATTATCCTAAAGATTTCTTTCTTTTTTTTTTTTAATTAATTTTGACAGCTCTTTCCCCCGTCTTAAATTAGTAAGATGTTTCTTCTTATCCAGGAGATCCAGACCAACAACTTTCTGTATTGTCTTTACAGACTTAATAAACTTCTTAACATCAGGAAAATAGTCTGCTACAACTGATCTCCCATAACGATCGTCCAAAAAAGAGTTAATTTCATCTATTGAATACAAATTTTCATTTTGGGAAATACTTTCGGCAACATACAAACAATCTGAATCAGATTCATAATCACACAGCATATCTGCCACGCTTTCACCGTGGCAACCAACCTGTTCGGCTTCTCGGCCAGTCTCGCAATTATCGTTTGAGTATTCCTGACTTATTTGGGATCCCATTCTAGCTACCGAACCATGTCCAGCCTTGGTGTCTGAACTGCAACTGGGCTATGGAAAAACTTCCAACTCAGAGCAGCAACCGCAAACTGACATGCCGTCTGTGTCAACACTGGCAGCTGCGGCGCCTCTGACAACACTCCTAGCCTTCACTCTCTCCACAACACACTCATCAACAGACCCACTGAGACCCACAGAATCAACGTTGTCTCCAACATCCTGAGAACTTTCACTATTGCTGTCACCTGGAAAGCTAACCGAAACCATCAACTCCACTGGTGTAGGGACAGTGCTTCCTGCCTGTGTCCACCTCCATGTACAGTAGCTTCTGCCTCCTATTGTCTGTGGGGACAAGCGATCCTCTTGTGCCTCACATCTCCACACTCAAAGCATTTCCTCACACCAGAACTTACACCATGTAAGATCCCTCCTCTCTAATGACTGGTTTGCTGAGTCCAGGTACATAAACTTAAGTTTCGAGTCCCTACATCCTAAACTCACAGTTTTGAATCTGCTGGCCATTCTTCAGAAGTGTTTAAGCTCCTGTGCCAGCGCTTCGTTAGATACAAAGGGCGGAACTCTGGACAGCGTTATTCGGGTGGATGGTACAGCCAAGGGGGAAACTTAAATAAACTCATAATTTATTGAAATCCCGCTTTCAATTAGTAGAATAACAAACTAAGGTTGCTTAACAAAAACAACTCCCTTGATCATACTGGAGTTGTGTGCAATATTTCCATGCCCCGCTTTGTCTCCAACTGCCAACAGCACCTTCTCCACAGAGGTGAGAGGACGCCATCCCTGCAAAGAACTCACAACCAAAAACACTAACAAAAAGAAGAAAATAATAGTTTAAAAATATAACCAGCAAGCCATAAACAAAAGTAGAAATATGACAAAAAGTTTTTAAAAAAAACAGCTCTCAACCTCTAAGTCCATCACATGCTCCACCACCAAACTCCCAGCATGCAATGCGAAAGAAAGAAAGACAGAATGCAAGAAGGAAAGTTTTTTACCAATTGATGAAGCAAAGAAATGTTAGAGAGGAGGCAGG
>VVHJ01034932.1:28341-41902 GCA_015107715.1 Tylochromis polylepis
GGAGGCAGGGAAAGGCAAGAAAAGCTACAGCAAAGTGCACGGAGAGAGAAGGGAGGGGAGGTTTGGCCTGTGGAGATAACAGTGTGGGTCATTGGGCGAGTCACGGCTGCCATCGATCCCCTGATTGGCTGTCTGACGGTTTCAACACGGCTGCCAAACCCTTTAATACAGGGTGTCTCCAACTGTGTGCGCGTGTGTGTGAGCTTGTGTTCTTTTTGTGAGTGTATGTGTGTCAAAATGACTGCTATCTGTGCCATATGTAGTCCATGTCTTTGCCACCAGAAGTGATATCTGTCCAACTTCCTTAGGAGCCTGATAAGAGCACCTTACAGCTGCACTGATAACACACACATTATCCGTTTCCGAGACGGTGAGACAAAACCTGCACATTTGTGTGTGCGAGTATGTGTACGTTGAGAGTAACGTTTTGTGACGTGTGCACACTGTGAGGTGAGGGTGTTACAAATTGTTGCGCTGGCCCTCAGCCCTTCCTTTCCTGTCCTCTCACATTGATTGGACAGTGGGACGGGGACACACGTTGCTTCTAGCAGCCCACACAACTCCTTGTTTCCCTCTAAATGCCAAGACACGGCATGTGAGTGTCAGGATTAATTATGTGAAGAAAAATTCTTACAAATATTCATCAAAACCAATCATGTGCATTGCTCAGCATGTCCCCAAACATTGACTTTACTTGTGTAGCCACTTATATACCTGGATGACCAACCCAAGTATATGTTTTACGAGCAAAATTACATGTTCTGACTGTCACCATCTGCAAATCGTTTAGTTTGACAATCCACCCGCTCTTATTTTGAAAGTTCAGGGACTAAGCAACTAGCCCTGGCCCTTCCCATCTCACGGTTTTGCTACCAGCTGCCTCACTTGCCATGTTGCTGTTATGCTATGATTCAGCTTCTTCTACAGAGAAGATCTGGCAACAGTAGTTCTTCTTCTGCTCTTGAGATCTGTTCTGAGCTGGAGGGTCACTCTAACCAGAACCTGCAGCAGGTGGAGAACTGGTTTATGTCACTGTACAGAGCTCATCGAGGCATCTAAGGAAAACAAGGTCTACTTTTGGCAGCTGTAGTCCAAGATGGTGGAATTGGAGTTAATCCACAAGATAAGATACTCACTGTTATTTGTCACAAAGTACTTGGCAAATAAAATATTAGCAGAGGAGGAAATTATGAACACCCAATGTTTCATTGTGCTTTTTGTAGCGTAAACATTCAGGAATTTCACTTTTTAACAATCTGCCTTTGTACAAGCAGGAGACTGTTTATTACTACATTTTGACACATAAAATCATGACCTGCAGGAAGTTTTTAAAAATCTCAAACATTTTTTTTAACGCCCAACAAACCCTACTGGTCTTGATTAACAAAATAAACCATATCAGGCCACAAATGGAACAGATCAGCTTGAAATCACATACAAAACACTCTCTCCCAGTTTGGCATTAGATTCCTGTTCCTATATTCCTATCCATCCCTCTGATATCTGCTGTTTTGGCTCCTCGACCACCTGAGCATCCACCTGCAGGCTTCGCTACAATCCAGTGTCTATGTAAAATATGTGCAGAGAGCAATGAGCTCAAAGTCTAGACTAAATTCTAATTCAAGCTCTACTATAAAAAAAAAAAAATCATCTGCAATATGTTATCCAAGTTGTGCTCTATTAGGATATAAAATAAATGTGGAGAACACATCAGAAACATATCCTGCAGTGTTATCTTATATAAATATCATTTCATCAGAAAAGATGTGAGGCTCTTTGGATTTCAGTGTGAAGAGAATAAGGGAGAAAATATACAGTCAGTTCTGTCAACTGCAGATGTGTACCCATGCACTCAGCATGATAGAAACTAGCAACTGCCAAAAATGAAATGAAAGCAACTGAAAAAGTACACTTTTTTCCTGGTGCAGGTACAAAATGCAATCCGTTTTAAAAGCTTGTCTGCATATTTAGCTCATTAGATCACAAAAGGCACCTGTAACTGAGTTCATACAGGCCAAGAGTCTTTGGATTTGGACCCCTGGGCGCTCACTTCCAGCCAGTCTGGGAGCAATTATATCACATTGGGGTGCTTCTTGGCCTCATATTCCTTGGCTCACAGTAAATGCAGCCTTTACACAACAGCTCTTTCACTATGTATTACAGCTGGCTGTTGCTTAGAAGAATAATTTGCCTTCTTTAACCATGAACCAGTTAACCAATTATTCTGTCTTTTTCTGAGGCCCCCAGCTTTCGTGGCTCTTACATCAGGTTATACAACTTTTACTTTTTCTTTTTCCCCCCCCTTTTTTGTTGGATGTGAATTGTTTATGAGTTTAAATGACAGGCTTTACACAAATAAGATCTGTGACACAAAACATACAATTTTTATTGAAACTGTTTCAGTGGGTTTTATTCAATTTGCGGTATTTTTAAGCCTATAATTTTGGGATTTTTTTTTGTGCTATTATGGTTTGCCTTTTTTTTTTTCCTTTTCCCTTGCTGGTTCACATTACATTATTTTGCCGGTGTGGGCTTGTGCTTCAAAATGTGAGGCGCAATGCTTTCACCCTTTGGAACATCTCATCATGATGAATTCAGCATCTTGTTGGCATCAGAACCATGAATCAGCTGTTTGCCCTAATGATAAATTCATTTATTTTTCTTAATTAGTTTGGACCACAATTCTGTTTGGACCAGTTATAAAAGCATAGCCAAAGTGAGGGTCTCCATTGGGGCAACTTTAAATCTTTCCAATGATGATGCTGGAGATAATGAAGGCACTTAAAGGTTTGCAGGTTTGGTTTTTTTCATATTTGTCAAAACTGTTACAGAAAGCAAATGAGAGCCATTATCCACAAATGGAGAAAACTTGTGAACCATGGTGAGTCTTTCCAGGAATCGCTGGCCTACCAAAATTACTCCAAGAACGCAACAAAGACTCATCTAGAAGGTCACAAAAGAATCCAGAACAACATCTAAAGAACTGCAGGCCTCACTTGTCTAAGTTAAGATCAGAGTTCATGATTCAACAATAAGCCAATAAGCTTATTGCCAATAAGCCAATAAGCCAAACAGCCACTTCATAAACGCATGGCACAGCATAGAAGAGCCACCTCGACGGGACAAGACTCATCTGTCCATCTGCATTTAAAGGACAAAGGTCACTCTTTTGAAGATGCCGATGTTCACATTTTGGACACAGAAGACAGATGGTTTGAACGAGGAGTGAAAGAAGCCATCTATGTCCACTGTGAACGACCATCCTTGAACAGAGGAGGTGGTTTACGACACCAACTGTCTGCTATCTATAATCCAGTTTTGAGATCCCTTCCCAGATGCCTTAACGCCCACTCACATCCTGGGCCGTTTGACCTCAGGTAATCACATAATAGAATGGGGATAGGTCTCACAATGGGTTCACGCGAAACCTTGGCTGATTGAGACCCACACCCGTTTTCACACCTGGACTCGTGTGATTAGGTAGAGGATCAACAGGGGGTCCATGACCCTCCTGGGAGACACTCCCACAAGGCTTTAAATTCTGGGACTCTCCACCATTTGCTCTTAGAACTGAAGAAGCTTCTCGGATGAGAGGTGAAACGTTTTCAAGAAACTTAGAGAAGTCCAGACGCTTTTCTTTCCAAGCTCCTTAGACTACCATGACCTGGATGAATGAGAACCTTCACAGACATTCAACAATAAGAAAGAGATTGAGCAAAAATGTCATCTGTGGGAGAGTTCAAGGAGAAAACCACTGCTGACCAAAAAGAACATAAAGGCTTTTCTCACATTTGCCAAAATATATCTTGATGATCACCAAGAGTTTGGGGAAAATATTCTGTGGACTGACGAGACAAAAAGAGAACTTTTTGGAAGGTTTGAGTCCTGTTACATCTCGTATAAAACTAACACAGCATTTCATAAAAAGAACATCACAGCAACAGTCAAACATAGTGGTGGTAGTGTGATGGTCTGGAGCTGTACTGATGCTTCAGGACAACTTGCTGTAATTGATGGGACCATGAATTCTGCTCTCTACCAGAAAATCCTGAAGGAAAATGTCCGACCATCGGTTCATGAACTGAAGCTCAAGCAGCAGGACGATGATCCAAAACACACCAACACAACAAGAAGGTGGTTTTGGAGTGCCCTAGCCAACGCCTGGACTCAAATCAGACTGAGATGCTTTGGCATGACCTTAAACTGGCCATTCGTGCTTGAAAGTCCTCCACTATGGCTAAATTAACACAATTCGGCAAATAAGAGTGGACCAAACTTGCTCCACAGCAATGTTAAAGACTCATTACCAGTTATTGCAAATGCTTGATTGTAGTTCCTGCTGCCAAGAGTGGCATAAGCAGTTAATAGGTTTAAGGGGGTAATTATTTTATCACACAAGACCAGGTGGGTTTTGGACAATGTTTTTCCTTTAATAAATGTAATCATCATTTAAAAATTGCATTGTATATTTATTCTGGCCATCTTTGAATCATGAAAATATGACAAATATAGAAAAAATCAGGATAGTCATAGTCATAAACTTTAGGTAATGACCAAACTGAGACACTGTGTGTTAAAATACATTTGTGAAAAAATGTTGATTGATTAATTTTTTTAGTTGTTTTTAGTCTTTTTTTTCTTTTAAAATCTGTATTATGGTTATAAAAATGTAAGCAAAAGAACAAAAGCAAAAAACAGAAGAATGCATTTATAACAATTAATGAAGGATGATTTACTAAAGTTCATTGCATTGTTAAGGATAAAAGCAAAGTCAAACACTGAGCACTGGTATATGGCTGTCCTGTAGACAGCCACCGAGCACAAGCCTTCCACCTGTCCAGCCCACAGCAACGATACTGTGACTACTCCACAAAGATTTCCACGCCAGACAACAAACATTCATTATGCCAGAGACAAACAATCCAAATTCTCCTCATCTAAATAGGCATTACAGCTTAGAGGAGTAAACAGGATTCACAGAGGAGCTTAAGTCTTTAGGATGCTGTTGTGCTTTTCTTGGCTTTGAGGATACCGAGGCACCTCTCTAAGCAAAAATGGCTCTCTGGGTCGTATGCATCGCTCTGTATTAAAATAATCACCTGTTTTGTTTAACTAAATTATGGAAAGCAGGACTGCATTATGACTGAGTAAACAACTATTTTTAATCCCGTATGTGTAACTCGATTAAACGTAATTTAATGGCACTTTTCCTGACGGTGTGGGCGCAGCTAAAGCGATACGTACTTTACACAAAAGTTTGCTGCTTAATAAAATTTGTGCATTTAATAAGCAAATTATTCTAATCATAAACCTCTTGCCAAAGCAATTAGTGATAAATTATAATCTTATGATAAATTATCTTGTGTTGACAGCCTGGGGGAAAACTGCAATCAAACATTAATTATTCATTGGGTAATTAAGTTCATAGGTGTTTCTCCCTCCCTTTCTTTCCTGCTCTCTCCTTTCATTTTGTGTTTGAAAGGTATAGGTCTGGTGACCAGAGCTGAGTTATTTAAACTTTTCCAAGCACACAGCACCAAGCTCTCATACTGGTTCTCTTACGCTTGCTGATCTGTGACGTGTGACTGTCAAGCTTCATTTGAAGAAGCAACGTGTTACAAGAATTCAAGCAAAAACAAGAAACACAAAAAAAATTGAATTGGAGCAACACATAAAGTATTCAGCAGATTTTTGTGTTCCTCAGTCACAACGTTAATGTGCGACCGAGCTAAAATTACTCTACCAGAATTACCTTCCTGGCAGGGAAACAAAATCTAGCCCACCAATAGGCCACAAAGTGGAAAGAATATAACTGATAAGGTAGATGAATTAGTGCCGGGGAGTTGACACTACGGATGATTTTCATAGCAATTAATCTCTCTGAGAAATGCTTTTTTCCTTCCTTAAGGTGAAAATGCAACCGCAATTTCACAGATCACACAGCGACATTTTCAAATTGCTTTTTTGCTGACCAATAAAACCCTAAGCTGTTTCAATCTTCATCATTTTCATAAAAAAAACAAAACAAATTAACAAACAACAAACAATAGATCAGTGCCATGTCTGCTCAGAAAAGAAAAAGAATAAATGCTGAATTGCTTTTTGACTAAACAGTTTGACATGGAGAAAACATATGAAACAAGCATATGCATTTGGTGTTTACACACTCCCGGGTGGCTCTTTTTAGAGCGGTCTAGCTTCATGATAGCTGCATCATCTTATCAAAATCTGACCCAGATTTTGGAAAACATTTTAACCCTGCTTCGGGGTCAAATCTGGAAACACTGAGATAACATTGGAAATCGTTTATCTGATAAAATATCGTCATCTAATTTAGGCAGTGCAGACATGTCAAAATATGCAAAATCTTGCATAAAAAAATAAAAGAAATAGTTTCTCATATAACTGACAATTCAAACCTCAGCTCTTCGCCAGGTACAGAACTGTGTTCTGAAAATAACCGGCCAACCCAGATATGTCAGATGGGGTTGAAAGGACAAAGCATGTTCGCAGGAAAACAACGCCAGCATTCATCAAGTTCAATTACATGGAAGAGACATCAAACTTAGACAACAAGACAAGCAAAGCGGTGCTAGTTTGGGGAATTTTTTTTTCTTATTAAAGGCTTTTTCTATCTCACTGGAAAAGACAGCCTATTACCAATAACAAAGATTTGGATGAAGACATGAGGAAGATTAAAGAATCAAAGAAATAATGAGCTCTAACTGTCCCTTTTTTGGTTTTTTTCGCTCCTCGCTTTGGTCCAGACATCCATCAGATTCTGCTTCTCTTTGGCTCGGTCTATGTGATGGAGTGGCATGCTGCTGCCATCTAAAGGCAGAAGATGACTTTACTAAAGCACTGCTCACTACTGTGTGTGTGACACAATTACGAAACACTTCATTACAGGTTTATCCAACACATCTCTCCTCAATCTAAATGAAATACTTATCCTGTGTGAAATATAAAGAATCAGCTAATGCCTTCGAAGTGCCACTTGTCACTGAGAATGTATTGCTGTGTTGCTGTGGGAAGGCTGAGAGAAAGAAAGCGTGACTGATTTACAGCCCCAGTTCCAAACAGGTTGGGACGCAGTGTGAAATGCAAATAAATATAAAATGCAATGATTTGCAAATCTCATAAACCCATCTTTTATTTGCAATAACACTGAAAACATTTTGATTTTTTAAAATGAGATATTTTACTGTTTCATGAAAAATATCAGCTCATTTTAAATTTGACAGCAGCAACATATCTCAAAAAAGTCAGAATGGGGGCAACAAAAGTCTGGGAAAGTACAAGGTACTAAAAGGAAACAGCTGGAGGAACATTTTACAGCTAATTAGCTAATTGGCAAAAGGTCAATAATTTGATTCCGAAAATCTGCAAAAAACTGTCTAGTTCTGGAATAATTTTGGAACAAGGTTCATCAGCGTAAATGGGCATAGACTTTGAATATTTCATCATCTACAGGAGATAATATCTTCAGAAGAGTCAGAGAATCTGGGGAAATCTGTGTGTGCAAGAGACAAGGGCAAAAATCAAAATTCGATGTCCATGATGTTCAGGCCCTCAGGCAGCTCTATATTAAAAACAGACATGATTCTGTCACGGAAATCACTGCATGGGCTCAGGAACACTTCCAGGAATCACCATCTTGTGAACACAGTTCCATCCACAAATGCAGATTAAAGCTCTGTGATACAAAGAAGCTATATGTGAACATGATCCAGAAATACTGCCACTGGCACTGGGACGGCTCTATCAGTGCTGAAAGGTACATACGGGTTTTACAGCAACATATGTTCCCATCCAGATGATGGTTTGATGATGTCACATTTCAGGAAGGCAATGCTAAACCCGTCATGGTAGATGGTGAACTGGCCCCCCTGCAGTCCAGGCCTTCCACCGATTGAAAATATTTCGTGCATCATGAAAAAAGAAAAAGACATATATATATATATATATATAAGAAGACCCAGGGCTGTTGTGCAGCTAGAATCTTCTATCAGACAAAAATAGGACAACATTATTCTCCCAGAAGTCCAGCAGGTGGTCTCCTCAGTTCCCAGATGAACTTTTGTTATAAGAAGAGGGGATGCTAAGTGTGGTAAACATGGGCCTGTCACCAATTTTTTGAAATATGTTGCTGCCATCAAATTCAACTACTGGACAACCATATGTTAAGGAGTGTAATTAAACCTATGTCCTAATATTATTTTACACATGTAACATGGAAGTTAGGCATGTGGCCGCTGATATAAGAACACAAGAGTCAATGCTACATTTTTTGTTATATGAATACAAACCTTTTTTACTTTTTCTTCTTCTACATGACAGGACTTTCTGAACACCATTAGATGTATTACATAACAAGTAACTCAATCATTTGAATACTTATTCAGAGGATTGTGAGCCTCTGAATAAGTGCCGCAGTGCCCAGTAGTTATACTAAAGTGTCCTGCTTCCTATTATCAGACAGATAAGTTTCATTTTACCCTTTATGATATACATTCCACAAATGCCACTGGCAAGAATAAACACGTCTCTCTTTGACATGGGAGTATCTGTTCAATATTTAAGAAGTGTTCACAAAGAATACTTACCATTAACTCAGGGTATGATTTACATTAAGAAAACAGCATAATTTTGATGCTACAGACTCGCTGCCTGGAAGACTTTCTTGCTTATTTGAGCTGTAATTAGGAAGTAAATATTCTAACCTTATGCTTTGTACTAAAGCATAAGGTTAGAATGAAGCACATTTATGTTTTATGCTTCACGGTGCTTATGCTTGTGCAGAGTGACCAGATGTTCCACTTTATGTGAGACTGGACAGCATTTTTATCACTTGTGCCCCTCTTCCACATTTTAATACGATATGTCCAACATTTTGATTTGCTGTAATGTTTAAATTCACCGCTAAAGTCTGCCTTTAATCCAGCAGCTATGAAGAAAGCAGGAAAGGCTATCATCTTGGGTCAAGTCCAGGTGAACATGTCGTCCTCTTCTGCAGTGCTTAAACTCAGTTAAAATGATGGAAAGAAGCACAAAGAAAAGGAAATGCAGCAACAACAAAGACCAGAAATATTCTTACCACTGGGTAAATCTATAAAAGGTAATTCTCTCAGTTGTTGTTTAGCTTTCTTTTATGCTTATTGTATTTAGCTAGAGAGGGATTTGGGGGCAATTGCACTGAACTAAAATACCTCAGTACCTAGGTTGAAAGGTTACTAGAGGAATAGCTGAGAACCACCCCAACCTGCTGATAGGGAAACACAAAGGGCAGCTTAGCAAAAATTTCTTTCAATCAAAGTATTAGAAATATTGATCAATAAAAAGAAACTAAAATACTAAAATTCACCACTTACGGTTTATGGTCCATCACCATATCTATGCTGCTCACCTGAGTCAGTGTGGAAAAACCTCATGTATTTCATGCTATATCCTTATAATACCATCGGCCAAGCAACAGTTGTATGTATTTACTGCATTCTGTAGTTACTAAAACAGCCCATTACACAATGAGAAAAAAGGTGTAAAATTTTGAGTTATTATTGCAAGTGAAATTTTAACTTACTTCAAAATGTTGACATACAGCGCTTTATTAGACAATCTGACAAACTGAATTTACATTTTAAAGCTAAAATTCAAGTATTAAAACCAATTTCTCTGTTAAGGAATACAAATAAGTAACTGTTGGTGTCTTAATAAAGAAAAACGATGATGCACTTTACTTTTTAAATTTTTATTTGTATTGTTTTTAAACAGTAAATTTGAAAATTCATGGATAACAACAATAATTATATTTTAACATAAAAATATCAACCAGCTTGAGTTTATAGGTGGATGAACCATTACAGAAACATAAAAAATGATTTTGATATTTACCAGTACTTATCATTAAGGGTGTGTTTGCCATAAATCTTACATTGGGTCATGGTCTAACAAAATTTGTTAAGCACTGTGCCTAACCTAAAATAATTAACTCAAAATTTTGACATAGTTACCCAAAATTTTGAGTTACTAATGGACATCTTGTTTGTTTTTCCAGTGCAAAAACAAGCTTCCATAGTTTGAAATGAAGTCTTTCAACATATTTTGGTAGTACCAAAAACATACTTTAGATTATTTTACCTTCCTTGACAAAAACAGATGACGAATTTGACTGCAGGCATCTTCCCAATACTTTGGTATCAACAGCGTACTACAAGACGCAGGTAAGTCCATTATTTATGTAATGGGGGGACAACTAATTGTGCAGTGTCACCTTTTGGCAACTAGTTAGTTAAAACAGAGGAAAGACAAATTCTTCTAAAAGGCATCAAAGTCTCAGGTCTGTTTCGGGGAACATACACATGTATATCCATCTAAGTTTTCAGGGAACACACACACACACACACACACACACACACACACACACACACGCCCTCATCATGGTTTAATCAGTGTGGATGTACTGTGGAGGCCCTTTCCCCCTTCAGTGCCAGGCACTATCGTGGTGATGACTGCACTGGCATATTGATGTCAACTCTTTATTGTGTGGGTTTACGGTGGAGAGGGAGTGTTGATTATCTTGTAACCTCTCCACCCCTCTCTCCACACCTCGTTCCCTCTTAGCTAACAACGCTGATGTGTGTGTACACGTGCCTGTTTGTGTGTTTAGTCTAATGAAAGCTACAGACCCACAGCGTCCTTTCGCATGTTCACGCCAAAGCCTCAATCAGTCTCTCTCATGGCTGTGTCTATGTGCTGGGTTTCTCTTATCCCTTGCTTACATAAAAAAGAGCTTTGAAGGGTGTTTGTGTTGCTCCCACATGTCTGACAGTCACTGAGCTGCTGCCTCTGTCCTTGTTCTAAGCCCAGATATTAAAGTTACACAGCGGCAAAGATGCAGCAAGAGAAAAAAGGAGAGATGATAGAAGATCTATACACAACAGAGAAAAAAAATAAAGAAGGGTGTGGGAGAGCAAAAGGAATAGTTTCTGAAAGTCAGACATCCAAACAGGCAAATAGATCACAAAGACAGAGTCATGGTAAGATCTGCAGACAGCTTCCACAACCAGAAAAAGATTGTAATAGAAAAAGAGCGAATGAATGAGCAGAATGTAAAGGATTACGGGCATTTTGCTCTTCTATCACAGTGTATAAATGCCAGAGTCCCATGTTTCTGCTGTTGTGTGTGTCTGTGTGGGGGTTGGAGAGGACAAACATAATGAAAACACCCTACAAAGTATTGCATTCGACTATCACAAATACTACCTTTGCAAAGGCTGTTATAGCATAATGTGACTTCAACTCATTTTTAAAGCTGCATATTTTGGATTACAGTCTTCAGGTTTTGTCTGCCTACTACCCAACCTGTACACATATGAAGGAATACTGTAATCGTGCATTTTCCGCAATAATGATGCAACACAACAATACTGCAAAAGCAACAAAAAGACAGGCCACAAAGTCATGATCTGCCAATACAGGAAGATCAGCTGATACCCTTTAACACATTCTGTTGCCCAGTTCATGTAGGGCATGCTATCTGTTAGCTAGCATTAGCTACCAGCTTACAGATACTGCATAACTGCAAGCCTCTTTGCAACACAGTCTTGCTGCTGCTCAACAGTTATATTTTTGAAGACAGAAATATTCATATTTTGACTACAGTTTTTCTTTTTCACTAATTTTTTTATGTTCATGTCACTATTCCCTTACTGCAAAAAATAACCCCTGTTCAGGCTTGTTAACAGGTACCATACAACATCCACAATTTCATCAACTTCAATCACCGAGCATAATGAGGAGTTCAGCTAGTGAAGAAACCAAGTCCAGAACACATTTGCCCTAAGATTAGCCTGTCAGGTATCAGCATCTACAAAACCCACAATCTCCAATTTAATTGATACACTCCTGGCAACAAATATGGCCCTTTAGCCTTCTATTAAAAACTTTAAATTGGCTCATGGAGCACACAATCTGAGAGAAAGAGAGGCCTGGGGCAAAGGCAAAATGTTCCTCTATTTAGCCCACCACTCACATATAGTAAATATTATTGTGTGAATACACTCTGTGTATTGATTTGCCATTGACCCCATAACTTCGCTTCAGTCTATATCAAGCCCGACATACCAGAGATTTAGGAGTGACAACAGAAACGTCCTTCACTGAAGTACAGAGATATCTGTTATAAATCCACTGCATTAGATTCTGCACAACTACAGTGTTTTGTCCGGACAGGATAAAATGCGTGGAGTATTATTATCATTATTATTATTATTAAAATAGCAAAAATGCATAGATTCTTATGTACTGAAGCATGTGGTTAGTAAGTAGCAGCACAGATAAATGTGGAAATACTATGAAGAATTTTATGTGACTATAACCTTCTTGAGGTTTCCAACACAGACAGTATTCAGAGCATAAAATAAACTGTCTTTGCACAAATCAGTATAAGTAAAGACCAAAGAGCATTAGGCATAATGCCAACATATAATACTATAAAACCATCTCACTTTAGCTACAAGCGTGAACACTTATATTGTGCCACAAACTAAACTATGTGCTCTTACAAAGCTTGTTATATTTCCTCACAAAGCAAGACAACTGTTAGCAAGTCGATCAAAAGTAATAACATTTTTTCTGTTGATTATATTTAATAAAACTATATTAAAGTGTTCACCTGGGTGTTTTGTGAGATTTGAATTGAACATCTAACATGTAATAATAATGATAGAGGATGAAGAAAGAAAACAGGCCCATGTTAATGAATATGTTTATCGTTTATAAATGATTGCACAGATGCTCTTCAGTTCACATGGGCATCATTTGAAAAATGCATGGTTGTAAATTTGAGGAGCTGTCTTTGCTAAAAAGAAATGAAAAAAATAAAAAAATGAACAGACTACAGAGCTAAGGGGTACCAAAATTAGGGATGTTGAAAATGCACTCCACAGCGTTCGCAGCTGGTGACGAGGAGGAGCTCACAGCTTTGAAATACAAGCTGAGGAAGGCTGTGAGGTCGGCTAAGCTGCAGCATAGAGACAAGACGGAAGAGGCGTACTCTACTGCTGATGCAAGGCTAATGTGGCAGTGCCTGGACGAAGTGGCGGAGTTCAGGCCCAGGCAGAACATCGCCTGTCACTCAGAGACCCTCGCAGACGACCTCAGTGTGTATTACACACGCTTTGAGTCCACCACACCCACCACACCCCCTGAACAGGCATTCACACCTCCAACCCCCGCTCCAGTCATCTCCACAGCTCAAGTGCACAGAGCCCTGTCCACCACCCGCCCCCGCAAAGCCCCCGGACCAGATTCAATACCGGCCTGGGTGCTCAAGGCGTGTGCAAATGAGCTGACGACCGTTCTCACCTCCATCTTCAACCACTCCCTCAGACAATGCATCGTTCCCAGGTGCTACAAGACGACCACCATCGTCCCCCTCCCCAAGAAGAACCCCCCATCCTGCTTGAATGACTACAGGCCAATAGCACTCACTCCAATCATTATGAAGTGCTTTGAGAGAGTGGTACTGTCCCTGATTCAACGCAGCATTCCGGATTCACTC
>VVHJ01034934.1:8343-22315 GCA_015107715.1 Tylochromis polylepis
GTCAAGAGTTAAAAAAACACAAAAAAACACAGAACTGGTGTTTCTAATTTTCCAAGCTGTGAAACCAAACCAGAAAGTATGCAAGCGTGCATAATATCAGACCTGCAAACATTGCCCCACCCACTAACACCCATTGTGCAAATCACCTCATTTTCACCCACCCGTTTCCTCCACCTCCCTTCGTCTTTTTCGCTCTCTGTTAACAGCAAGCAATCAATCAAGGTTATTTCCCATGCAGAGTGGACTTCCTGTCACACAGGATGTGCATTAAGTTTGTCCGGGGTACAAGAGACCCAGTGGGCAGGAGAAGCACTCACCCCCACCAATCCAACCCATTATGTCAGAAAATCTCTCCATGCCTGCTAAACGCTCTTTGTAACGTATACCCTGACACATGAGTGCAATAAGGAAATGTCTTGAGGCCGATTTTACCTAATACCAACACTGTATGTAGTTGCTAAGTGCATTTTTAATGAGATAGGAAGTCTGTTTTGTGCTTTCTCTGTGTCTCAACTTATAAGACTGTTTCTTTTTGCTGAGATGTGAGGTGCCTACATTGCTCGTTACGTGGTCTTGAATCCCAGTTAACTACCAGTAATACCAGGGTGAGAGAATGGAAATGGCACATTCACAGGAGGACATGCAAGCAGCGCCTTCACCATTCGTCTTTGTGAAACAGAGTAGTATGGGCCTGAGGTCATCCACATATTCACACTTACATGTGATACAGCAGTAGCTAGCTGTCAAATACAACAGTTTCTGGCTTTCAAAACATTTTATAAGCACAGCTGTCCAGGCAGAGGACCTCAGGAGTCCACAGACACTGTAAAAATGAGCTAAATGCTCACATACAACTCAAGTTTTAAACTGCCTCATGCTTTGTATGCGGGTGATATAAAACACATTGCAGCCATGTAAAACTTAAGGGAGATAATCCAGGGGTCTTTCCTGCCACTATATGAAAGAGACAGCTTTCATACCTCAGGAGCAGGTTGCAAAGGTTATTCCTAATGAGAGCGTCTGCTCAAATAAACAGTTTGGGTCAGGCTCTGGAAACTTATATAAGGACGAATGAATTTACAACCATTTGGAATTATTTCACAGCATTATAGGGAGGGCATAGGACAGGCTGGTGCTGGGAGGAAAAAGTGAAAGCAGTAACAGTGCAGTGATTCACGTAAAGCCAAATAGTTGGTTTTTAATGTGGAGATTTGTGTAGTTTAGAATGGGGCTGGGCTCCGTTTAATGGTCCCATCTGTGCCCAGGTCAGCCTAATGCTGGAGTGGGAGTGCTGGCTTCCCCAGAGGTATTTCCACACAAACTCAAATGGAATTATGTCGATGACCCTGAAACTTTAGCAGAATGTTAAATAAAATTATCTCGAATAAAGGCTCTCAAAGATTTTAGATACTCTTAATTCGCTTGCAAAATGTAAATATGCAGCTTTGCAGGAACTTGAAATGGTAAGATTAAATGTTAATGTTAACCGATTTTTGGAACTATATAATTAGCTTCTCCAAACTCAACATGAATTCTGCTCACTAACTCGTTTCACAAATGTTTTTTTTCTCCATCTGTGCACTAAGTGCCATTAGGACCTTCCTGCCCCTGTCACCACCTAACCACCATCATCAAGCTGAGAGTTGCAAAATCTGTTCGCCTACATTGTTTCATGGCCAAGCCTGCTTTTAAGTTTCGACTTTTGGTTGTGTCGACTGAAGAAATATTTAATATTTGATGGCCTGTATAAGCTTCAGTCCAGGTTTTTGCACGACATTAATTATGTCAAATGATTCCATTCGGTGTTGACGCGAGCTTAATCATAATCTCAGAGATTTCAAGAAGCCTCTGAGAGAGCTCCTTAGGTGATTCTAGCCCTAATTCTAGTCCTAGCTTAGGAATGATTTTGGAAAATTCTCAGAGCAGCCATGGTCAAAGAGGTGACAGAAGGTTTTACCTCATCAGGTAGGTGTTGTTTACCCTAATGCTAAAAAAAGAGAAAAGAAACAAAAGAAACCAAATACAATGAATGGACAATGCAGCTGAAAGACACTGTGTAATTAAAAATACTGCTGGATGACTTTGAACCCATAATTGATTCTATAAAATGTTTGAAAACACTGTTTCTGGTGAGACTGACCAAAAACACTCTTGCACAATCGAATTTATAGCATTTCATTAACTCAGTGTCATGAATAGGGAGCCGGTATTTCTACCACCTCTTTGTAGTGCTATTTGTTTAAGTGCTTAAACACAGTGATGAAACTTAAGGTTGTGTAACCACGTTTCTTATGATGGTTAGTTTACATACATGAATTAATTATAACTGAGTACATAACCAAATGTTAGACAGCATGAATGATCCACAAAGTAATATGTCTTTCTAGCCTCATTTCCATTTCTACCATCTGTCCATTTCCATCCACATCTTCCATGTAAAGACTAGAGAGAGCAGTTGGACTGAATTCTGCCCAAACACAATTGCCAATGTGTTAATCAAGATGCACGCTTTGGCTATTCTCTTACAATATTTGCTTCCACTGCTTAAAAAGCTGGATATGAAATGTATGCTTGGCCAGTTTCAGATATTGTTGTCAGTGTATGTTCAAGTAATCCCTGTTTTTTGTGTGTGTGTTTGTTTGTTTGCTTGTTTTGTTTTGTTTTTCCTGGACTTGACTGTGGCATCAGTGAATGCAGATATCCCCATTATGGTCATCTTAAGCACAGTTCTTGCTGTGAACAAAAAAGCCCCACCCAGATGCTGTTCAGATGTTGTTTTTGTGAGGGGCAGCCACTAAGAGGGGCTGCACCAAGTCCCAGTAGGAAATAAATGAGGATTATTTTGAAGTGTGAAAAGCTAGTCCAAGAATACTGAAAATGAGCACAAAAGGTCACCTTTATGTTATCTTTTCCAATATTGTACCGATAGTGTCATGATGTCTTCTTCTGCTGTGTCAACACTTTTGGAAGAAGGCCCAAGCTGCCACTCTCAGATAAGAGGAAATTAGTTAGGATTTTGAGGAACAACCAAGGAAGCAGTACGACTCAAGCCTGCCGTGAACTGGAAACAGGTGGAACACCAGTGTCACTGTTCAAAGTGAAGCAAGTCTGACATTGCCATGGACTGAAAGGGTGCCAATTAAGAAATGAGCCCTTGTTCCAAAATTGACAACTTCAAGCTCAATTTAAATTTCAGGTTCCTACATGAACCCGCCAAATCAACCATCCCTTTTGGAGAAGAGTTTATGGTCAGACGAGACAAAGCTTGACTAAAGTTGAGGCTTCAAAACCTAAAAACAATGCACCACACGTCAAGAGTGGTGGTGGTGGCATTGTGCTCTGGGCCTGTGGTACTGGTACATTGCACAAATTGGATGGAATATTGAAGAAAGAGGAATACCTCCAGTTTTTTCAATTTCAATTTAACAGTTATAACAGGTACACAACTGGGTGTTCCAACCCCCTTCTGGTTGAGGCCCCACTTGCTAAGAGACATTAAACCAAATATTAGTGTCCATGTGGATGTATGCGTACTGTAGATCTGGCCCTGTATGTATACTTTTGACCCTGTGTGGATTAGAGAAAATCCAAGCTAAACTCAAACTTGTGTGTCTAATTCTTTTTCTTTAATATCATTAAGGATGTATGATGTATAATCATTGCACTCTGGAAAAAGAATCGTTCAAAGAAATCATTATTTTAAAAAAAACTAAATGACCATAAGATTCGTGTATGTAAGCTTCAGACCACAACTGCATGTAGAAATCAAGAATTGCCTTTCTATTTTTAAACCTTGTCATTGAATATTATGAAGGAATTGCTACAATTACCTTGAGCTATAACTATAACAGCTTGACTGTAGCCCCAACATGCTATTCGTCACATATTAAAGCCTTCTAAAGCTATTAAGGTAATAAGGCTTGAAACATAGTTACTCCAAAATAATTTGGATATTTTTTTCCGTGTTGCAAAACTTTAAATGCTAACACAGTCAACAGCAATTCACATCACATAAAAGCCACCTCAGCGTGAGCAGGGCCAACAGTATTCTGCCAGAAAACTAAAAAGTAACATCAACATATTTGAGTTGCTTATTCAAACAAGTTGATGTGCTTTTTTTCAGCAGTGTGGGCGCTGCTAATGAAGACACTGACAGCGTGTCCTACGCAAACGAGTGAGTCAGCTGCATGCTGATTAAGGGATACGCTAACAGAGGAGCCATCAATCAAAGACGAGATCACTCCTACTCTCACCCTACAGACCACGGCTGTGATGTCGTGTTTATCCAGCTGCTGGTTCCTCAGACCAAGCCCCCTGCTCCTGTCCTGGCTATCTAACAGAGGTGCACAAAGAAACAGAGGAGGAGGCTGGAAATTCAATCTATACACTGCGGCGTTACACATTTAGGTTCAGTTTATACACATATGTTTAAAAAATCAAAGTTAATAACTTTGTCTCCGTTCCAGACATGCAAAATAAACAATATATGCATAAAATGTATATAAAACAATAACATTTGGGGATGTTGCTATGCACCATTGCCAGCAAGGAAAAAGAACATATAGTTCCATGAGCTCTGGGAAAGAGGATGGAGTCCCAACTCACCCACGTTGATGGGGATTTGCAGCTCAACACCTAACAGAACAGACATATGGCTTAGTGGTGTTGAGCTGAAATCTCTCAGAAGCAAGAGAGACCGAAATAAAGAAAAGAATGGGAAAAACACATTGATGCAATGACAGAGAAAAGCAAAATATATCAAGCAGGAGATTCGTGGGTTTTATTTGACAAGGCTAGAGCCACTAGAGAGTAAAAATCTTGCTAAATGAGATGTATCCAAAAAAGTACACATCATAGAAAAAGAGCAAGGGGATACCACAAGCTGAGCCAAAGAGGTGGGAGAGACCAAATCTTCTTGGTTTGCAGGTCCACTGGGAGGTCAGACAGAGTTAAGTAAGAGAGCAGCTGCAGCAGGCAGGACACGAAGCCAGCTCCCAGGGAATACCCCTAACTCCTCCAACTAATACTGCAGTTCGCTTTAGGCTGGGCTCATGCACTTGAGGGCGTCCATCACACTGGGCAGTGTGAGTAAAAAGTTTGATTGGCAATTAAAATTCTAAAATCACATCCTTCCACTGATTAATATTGTGGCTGTCAATCAAGTAGTCAGGCTTTCCAGACTAGACACAGGGCAGAGTAATCACCAGCAATCACACCCTACAGTTGGGAACAAAATACAAAATTATGAAAGTCTGAGTAACTCCTACAGATTATATTCATAAGCATTAAACTCCCACCTCCAGTGTGTTTTGTTGGAAATGCCAACAGGATTTCTATAACAAGGAAATTATGGTTGGGAAAAGACAGAAATGAGTCCTGTAATTCTCGTTGGTGTTGACCACATTTTGTTGTTGTTGGAAGTGCAGGAGTTGTGCTGTATCTTTAGAGGTAAATCAAGTTGCTCCATGTAAAGCTGTCACTATAAACTAAGCTTCCAACCAGAATTGGATTAAAAAAAAAATGGTTTTAAAAAAATGGATTTTGCCCAGGATCAGTAACTTCCTGAAGCAGCTGTGGGCGATAAAACACATTTCTTGTACAGATTGAACAGGAAACACATGGTGTGTTTATGAGCTTTAGAGGTGCTGGTAAGATCATTTCATTACCTTCTATCAGAGTCTGGCTAGCAGTCTACTTTCTCCATGCTATGCTATCATATATCTTAGAGCAGGTGGAAGCCATTCCTTATCAACAGTTGCCCTCGTAAAGCAACTGCAAGTAAAGTTGGCACCAGATCATATGGACTGGGTGGGCAACCAAAACCATAGATGTACATTTAAAATGTTATTCCAGTCCTATGTAATTCTGTGTTGATGGGCTACACAACAAATTCTAGTATAAACAACATACTTTAAACTACATCATGAATCAGTATGCATAATAGCAACAATTCACACATGGATGTAAAATGTAGTCACAGGTTAAAAATTTCTGGGCCTTAACTATCCATCCATCCATTTTCTTCCACTTATCCAATTCACTGAGCTGGACCATGGAGCTTGGTTGTTATTGTGATAACATTTTCACTACCAAACTGTGACTTAATTTGACTTATAGTTGTAAAGCTATATCAGTAGAATTCAGCTGTAGGGCCACAGTTACCTTTGTGGATGGGCCTGGAGCCAGTCCATATGCTCCGTACTGCCAGCAGTGGTTCATACAATGACTTTTTTATGTCTTTTGTAGGTCTCTTACTTTATGTCGCACTTGAATATCTTTGGTTTTTATATGTCATGGATGCAGCAACTTGTAATTAGCTCTCTCCTGGAACAGCAGTTAATAAAAGAGAGACATGGAAGGATCCTGAATAGAAATCTATTGGAAAGTTTTTAAAGGCAAACATCAGGCCCTGTCACCAGGCCCCGATTAACACCGCAACCAATCGTGCTGCTCTGCTGATGCAGGCACACCATAGTGATCATCATCCGTTTCAGCTGATTGGTGCAAGCCTCTCTACTTGTCATCACAAGTAAGTTTTACATAATGGAAATTACCATGGTTGTAGGACGATCCAAAACTCTGATAGTGTTGGCACTGCTGGAATGAGTGGTCAGTAAAGCTGTAATGTGGTGTAGCTTTCCACATGTGTTTCAGAAGTAAAATTTGAAGTGGATAAAAATTTTTAAAAAATCCTAAACTTATTTTGGAAAATAACTGCCCAGAGCTGTTGCCAAAATGGCTCCCCAGATGCAAAACTTGCCTCTAAAATGACAGCACGACTTCTTGTTGCTTTAAAAACTATTTGTGCACCTTTTATTCCAACTAGTTCATTAATATAAACAATACAAAGATAGGTAAAGGGCCACAGAGGGAAATTTATATAACAAAACCAATAAGCCACCCCTAAAGCAGCGTCAGCATGTTCTCTGTTTGAACCTTTGCTGTGTCTTTAAACTGCCCCGACTGTGAAAAGCCATTTCCCCACTGCCAGCAAATGAACTGATGCGAGGTATTCTCAAATCCCCACACCACCTCGAGCACATACACAGACAAGAAAACAAATTTTTCTGAACTTAGCACACACTTTTTCCAGACTTTAATGCGAATAAAGCAAGACCCTGACATCACTCATGTTACACATTAAGACAGACATCTGAACCCACAGGATTAGTCTGGTGTTTCCCACGCACACATATACTGACATCATCTGGTGCCAGCCAAGGCCGCAGTGCATAAACTGTATGTGTGTGTGCAAATGTTTCTGTAAACCTTATTGTATATATGTTTTTTTTGTGCATATTCATGTTGGTTTTCTCATCAAGGACAAGGCCACCTGTGAGTAGAAAAGTAGACGACAGCATAGAAATTATGCCACCTAAGCTTCATTGGATATCGCACTAAGAGTTAGTCAACCTCTATTAAAGTCTCCCTCCACAGCCTGTTCTTTCTTAGTTTCAGCAATGAAACTGGATTCAAAACAAAACACAGATGATATTCTGTCCCCTAAACAACCACCAAGGTCCCACTGCCTACAGACATTCAGTAACACTCAGAAAAATATGCTGGTCATTGGATAGTGTTAATAAATATCTTTCACTAAATATGAAAGTTTTCTACACGTCCTAGTTTACGTTATGAAAGAAATAATTATGGGTGAGACTCTCTTGAATGTCGAATACTTTTCCACTAAACTGTCGTCTTCTACTTTGGTAAGTTTTTTGTTTTGTTTTTTAACAACCATTTATTAAAACTTATGGTTTGCTTTTGTTTTATTTTTTACTGCAATTCTGGTAGAGTAGGCAGAAACCCAACACAACCTGATAACCTAAAATACAGCAGACGCAGAAAAACGCAGACACAAACACGGAAACATCTACAATGGCAGAAGCACAAACGGACATGGTCGTAATACCCAAGATGAGAAATGTGCAAAAGCAGGAAAACACGAAGCCAGAAGAAAAAAACGTGAAACATCTATTATGGCACAAGCACAAACAGAAACGGTCGTTACACCTAAGATAAGGATTTTGCAAAGACTGAAAAATGAGCATGAAAAACCCAGAGGATAAAATCATGGGCCATCTACCTCTATAGAAGCTCAAAACGACATGGCTGATGGACCAAAACCCAGAAACACACAAATGCAAGAAAACGCTGAAGCTAATTCTGAAAGACAAAACCCTGAATCCTTTACTATTTCAGAAGAAGCAAAGGAGGACATGAATATGGAGCCTCAGGGAAATGTGAATGCTAACCCCAGAGGACAAAACCCTGGGCCTAATGGAGGGACATGGCAACATCATCAGCCCAATCCCAGATTTAGACCCCATCAGGACAGAGTCCAGTTTAATCCATGGGGCGAGATTGCTGCTCTCAGACATCAACCGCAAGCCTCCCAAAACCATCAGAACGAGCTTTTTTGGAAACTGCTGCTAATAAGAGGGGTTCTTATTACCAGTCTAAGGTGAACAAACTTCATGCACAGATGAACTACAACAAAATAAATGATGAGGAAACAATTAAAGAGCTCATAGAGCAGCTGGAGGAGGCTTCTAGTAATAAGCCTGATAACAACAGCGAAACAGAGGCTCTCAAAAAGGACAATCAAGCACCTGTCATACTGGAGGATATGATCCGTGTCCTGCAGGAACAAATCAGCAAGCCTACCACAGAGCAGTGTGTGGATTGTTCTTCCCAAACCACAGAGGCTTCACACACGGACTCTGTAGGCCTGAAATCTTCTAAGGAAGCTGAATTTGAGGTCCAATGCAGGACTCAACAAGAGCAGATAGAGATGCTCCAGCAACAGCTCCTAGAAGCTCAAACCCAGCTCAAAGAACAGGCATTTAAACGTAAGCAGGACCAGGAGACACTTAAATCCCAGCTCTGCTCCAACAAGGCCCTTCATGATTTGAAGGTAGAGACACTTGATCGAGAGCTGAAAGAAGCCAAAGCTTACTACCTTAAGATCATAGAGGAGCAAAAAGAAAGAAATTCCACCACTGCAAATCAAACATAAAAAGCAGAGGCGGAGAAGGACTAAGGACCTAAAAGTCATATTTATATACAATTATAAAAAAAACTGGTCAGTGAACTTATCAGTCGTACGGTAACAAATCATTCCTCTTTTCTCACCCTGACCCGGTTGCGGCAGATGGCCTCCCCTCCCTGATGCTGGTTCTGCCGGAGGTTTCTTCCCATTAAAAGGGAGTTTTTCCTCCCCACTGTCACCAAGTGCTTGCTCATAGGGGATCTTCAGATTGTTGGGGCTTTTGTAAAACCAACCACTGATAAGTTCACTGGCATCATATTTAGGACTCAAAAATGTAAATGGATGATTCGTCATAAAGTGAGGAATCATCCATTTAAAAACATATTTGTGAGTCAAACTTAGTTAAAATAGTAAAAATGATTTCTAGGACATCAAGGCCGATCAAAAACTAATTAGGCTTATTTGGAAAATAATACAAAAAAAACAACTTTAAAAAATTGGAAAAAATATAAGCAGATGTGTAATTTTTTTCATATAGATTTCAAATAACATACCATTTATTGTCAACATATTTTTGTTACATCTGCAGTGCCCGTTAGCGTCATACTCTTATGTGTCTGTTCATTTTATGAGTATATCCTTGTGCCTTGCCTCATTGTTGGAGCTAACTAAGCTGCTGTCAGACAACACTCATTGTGAGTTCATGGAGACTTTGTCAGCACAAGTATTATTATAGAACTTATTAGAGTCCTAAAATTATTCCTTCCTGTCTATACGTCAGAAGAACCATGAAGTTTTCACTTTTCCCACTTATCTATATCACTGACTTTAGCTTATTAGCTAGCTAGCTAGCAGTCATAGCTGTATAAAACCCAGAGAGAAGTAGACAGCTATTTATGAATACTGGTCTTTATCCAGTCACCGGAGGGCAAAACTGGTGGTATCATAGCGAAAAATAACTTTAGAATTCACAAAAACTGAAAACTTGAGTCATGTTAGAGCTAAACAACGATTATTTTCAGAATCGGTTTTGAATATTTTGCGGACTCATCTGTATACGGAACACACCAGTTAACAAATTAACAATTCTTTCTAAATAAAAACACTGAATCTTTTGAAACAGTGTTTCTTAATGAAATAAAAACATAAGCTTTTCATATTTACTATAGAAATGTGTAGGTATTTTCTCTCGCTCCAGAGTGAAAAAAATGAATCCTGTCAGTGTATTGGCTGCCCTCCATCTTACTTTTCCCTCCTTTTGGGATTCTTTTAACTACTGCAATGCATTGTAGGAGCAAGAAGCCATAAAAATACAATTCCTTCACATTTATACAGTACATTGCATTGTATTTTTATGGACGTTTTTACAGTGTATTTCCTGTTGCATGTGTCGAGGTTATGCTGGTTTGACAGCAGGTGTATTTACTAACATTTAATCCGGTTCTGGGTGACTAATTTAGCATCTGTTGTCTTTTCTCTTTTTTTCTTATTAAAGTGTAAAAAAAAATGCAGTTAGATTCTGGCTAATAATCCTGATCAGCATCCTGATCTGTTAATTTGATACACCGCGATGCACTGAGCATTTCTTTTCCACTCACTTCTTTTCTGTCCCCACGAGTTTATGCACGACTGCAATATTTAACGTTTGTCCCCTCTCTCCCTTAGTCTGTGTTTTGTTCTGTCTTTCTTCTTCTTTCCCCTCAGCAGATGGCTGTCCATCCCTGTGTATGGTTCTGCTGGAGGGTTCCTCCTGTTGCAAAGTGCTTGCTCAAAGGAGGTTGTTTAATTATTGGGATTTTCTCCAGAATTCTATGGAGTATTTTTACCTTACAGTGTAAAGAACCTTAAGCTGACTGTTGTTGGGATTTGGTGCAATATAAATAAACCTGAACTGAATTTAATTTAATACCTACACAGGAAAACACACAATGAAAGTTCAAATGAATCAATCACTCATTCATGGATTGGCCTTCCTAAATCCTGGACCTCACCAGTGTGGGTTCAGCTTGACACAGAAGAAAAGGCAGCCACCATCCAAAGAAGAGCTTTAAATGTCCTTCAAGAAGCCTGAAGAACTATTTCTGAAGATTAACTAAAGAAATGTTGTTACCAAATATTGACTTCCAACCTCATTAGAATTGTACAAACTCTGTATATCCTGTATTTGGATGGATGTTTGCACGTGGCTGAATAAATCGTTGGACCTTTTTCCAATTTTCATAGCAAAATATGAAGAAATCAGTGGCGGCTCAAGACTTTTGTACAGTAAGTGTTTGAACTGGAGCTACTTTGTTTTACAGAAAGTAAAAAAACTAGAAAACCTTTCACTGCGGTGAGAGCAGTAACCTCACAGGTGTGTGTCCTAAAATGTTTACTTACAGGGCTGAAGTCACAGAGCAGAATTTATTTGACTTTATGTTACATTGCTCCACAATACCACATACAAGTGTATTGTCTTTTTTTTTTTTCTGGGGCTCAGAGTGTGTATTTATGCTCCCCTGCTGAATTGAAACTCCGTAAACAAGCAGTGTGATGACACAGTCGGTGTCTGCACATGTGTTTTCAGCAATGTAATCAAATGAGCTTAAATTTCAGTCAGGGGGGCCTCTGTCTCCCTCTGCTTTCACTTTTTTCACTCTCCATCTCTGTTTTTGTCGTTTCCTTTGACGTGTCTGGAGAACAGATTAGAGGTAGAGAGTAGTGGAACGAGGTCACACGTGTGCATATCTTTTTTCTTTTCCGGCCTTCTCCTGTTATTTTCCCTCTATTTTCCATCACTCAGCGCAAACATCTAACCCAACTCCCGTTGTGACTGCTACTCGAGGGAGATGTGTGGTTTCTGGATATCGTGAACGGAGACACGGCTTAATACTTTGCGTTCAGTGTTTTGCTTTAAAGAGTGAGCTTCTTATGACAGGCAGCTTGTAAAAACTGATTGCGTGATGTAGTGGAAGTGCGATGGGGTCATAAGTCATCCTGTCTTTTTTCTATTTGACTAACATTATTATAATATAATAACATTCCTTTGAATTTGTGGTGCGCAAAAGAGCCTTTGAAGTTCATGTTTGAGTTGGATGCGCTTCTAGGAATTTTACTTCTATGTTCGCCAAAAAACATGTCAGCTTTAATCAAAGGTGCTGATGGAGGAGTTTACATGTATGTGTAAGAGTGTGAGGTTGTGTGTGGGTGTGTGGAGGGGTAATTTATAGGAATTAATGGGGCTGTGCCGACAGACAGGGAGGAATCTCTGTCACTTGGGGATAAGAGGACAGAGATGAAAAACATACATTGGAAAAACAAGCTGGAAACCTAAAAGAAACGCACACCTAGCATCACGTCTGTGATTCTGTTGGATGAAGCCACTGAAATATGTCTGTTATCCCTCATCAGCTGCTTTTCAGGGTCATATGAGCAGAGATTTTTGGAATTCCTGGTCTTATTTTGGTAGTTGTTGTTACCACATCTGTTATTTTATAATAATGTTGTGCTCACCAAGGTAATTCTGATGATACTGTAATTAGAGTCAGATGACACAGCATGCAGAGTGAATGATCTGCAGCAGAACTGGCTAAATGAGAGGCTTCAAACCTCTTTTGCATGTTAAAGGAAGCACTCTGGAGATTAAATTTTGCATCCTGGTAAAGTTGGAGGACTTGCAAAAGGAAATAAAATACCAAAAAAAAAAAAAAAAAAAAAAAAAAAAAAAACCCCCCCCCCCCAAAAAAAAAAAAAAAAAAAAAACCTATTATTAACAGGAAGAAGGCATTTGTGTCTTTGATTTGTAACATATATATGTACTCAGTGATCAAGCCAGGCTTGACTTTAGTCTTTTTAGTTTAGGCTTCTTCACACCTGACACCACCATGAATAAATCTACATAGACACGATTACTGTTTTGTTCCATGTAGGACATCATTCCTTGTTGGTTTTGTTAAGGCTGCAGGCACTTTCTCTGTCCTGCCCTTGCACGCTAAGACAGTGAGGCAAAGGTCACATACAAACCCTACATGGGACCAGGGGCGGATCTAAAGGATCTCTTGCCGCCCCTAGTGCCACCCTAGTTTTGCATATGACCGTGTCGTTTATTAAAATAAGATAGCATTAACACTTTGAGCCTAGCAACAGTTAACACTGAATATAAATTCTAAAATTGAATATATTGCATAGTGTTACCCCCCCTCCCCCATTAACAAATGGTTCGGCCCATGGCGGGACCGGCTTAATTTCTTGTTTTCAGTAGCAACCGATGCCTATGATTGTGCCAGAGCACATTTTGAATCAACACCATGGGCATTTCAGATTTCACACAGGTGGTTGGTTGTTACACTCTGAAAATGGAATGAAGGTGAGTGTTAGTAACCGTCTGGGGTCAACGGACACACCGCACCTCCAAATCACATGACTGGTTTAAGCTAACATAGCAACAAGCTGCAGCCACGCCAAGTGTCTATTTCAGCTTGTGTTGAAAGTTCGGACTTCAAAGTATACACCAGTTTTTTAATTTTAATGACAGGCCACTAAATCCAGAGTTATGATAAAATCTATCTATCTATCTATAAGTGATGCTTTATTCTAAATACTATTGTCACGTTTAGTGCAGAAGAAACTGTTAAAAGAAGCATTTTCTAAGAACAGTGCAAAAACAGTAAAGAAAGAAAAAAAGCCACCTCTTTCCTGTTGGTGGAAAAATGTACCCTGTCGACCAATAAAAAAAAAATGGCAACGCGTGGGATTTGGTTGTTTAGGAAGAGGGGACGGTTTTGGGAGTGACAGCAGCGAGACAGAGCGAGCGAGTGAGAGAGAGAGAAGCGAGTTTTGAAATATGACAGACGTTTAGCCTGGAGTGTATAGTTAGTGTGTTGTGTATTTGTTGTTTTGTTTCATGTGTCAGTGAGGGTACTAATGAATGTCACAAAGGCAGATTGCAATGTAAACACTGTCTCCAGGTTTAAAGCCGGAGGAGTGATACACCTGTTGTCA